>JAWRVZ010000060.1:2807500-3080000 GCA_037043235.1 Rhodeus uyekii
TGGTGTTGTGTTGTGAGTAAAAAATGAAAATAAGATGTCAAGTGAAGGCCAGTATAGATTGTGTGTGAACCCCTGTCCTGGATACATTAGAACAGCAGTGGATGATATAGCGGGATGAGGAAACGGAATTGTATTTCTGAAATGTTTAATAAAACATTTAACAAATATGAACTTTTTGTGAATTGTTTTTGACATCTAATGTTTTTTTTTTTCTCTGTATTTTTAAACAAATAAATAAAAATGGTGGGGAAACATGGTATTCCTGTCTTCACACATTCCTCTATTTTAACCATGAAAGGCAGGGCGAAGTCTTTAACATGTGATTACATATCAGTCAGTCGCTCATTCAACTGACGGTAAACCAGGAGCATCTTCAGAGAAAAACTTCTGCGATCCTTCTCAACTCATGTCATCTCTATCTGTGAATAGTGAACTTGTCTTCTATGTTAATGGCAAAAAGGTATGATTACATTACAGATATAAATTTGAAATGTTAACAAATCTGAACATTTAAGGCACTTAAGTTGTGCAAGATGTTCTTTTCATTGTCTAAATAGTTTTTGGATCAAAATATGGTCAATATTTAATACTTTATAATTCATTTGTACAAAAATAAATGTGTACAATTGAATTAGTTTAAGTTTAAGGTGCTACCATCACAAAATAAAGAAGGAAAGAAAGCTTTGATTCTGCTGGTATTACAGTTTTTTACGATTGCTAAGCAGTAGTGGGCAGATCTGTAGTCACATGTGCAAAACTCTAACCACAGTGTGCGCAGCCGCAGTTCATGTGGACCAAACTCTAGCTAATTTTCATTGCTAGTACACAGTTTTCAAAACTCTACACACTTATCCCATGACTTTAACCACAACCTGCACAACACTACAGATTTACAGCATTTTGTTCAAATGCTAACACACTGCTGTCAAAACTGTGAACCACACAATCAAAACTATTATCATTAAAAAAATATATATAATATTCCATTATATATAATATTATATAATATTTATTTATATAACATTTCAATCAAAAAATTGATTTCAGCCTTGTGCCATTCAAACACTGCTGATTGCAATTTCAGCTGAAAGGTGAAGCAGGTGTTTTAGACTTGTAGGTGAAAACACACACACACACATACACACACACACATATGTATAAATGTATATATATGAGTCATGAATTAGTCTTTCTATGTAGGTAGAGCTCAGAAAAACTAAATTTGGAAATGGAACATGGAAGACAGGTTTGTGAAGGGAGATCGGTGGCAGGGAGAGGGTGGATGTGTGGAGGAAGACAAAGAAGACAAAGAGCTGTTATTTCAGATGAAATAAGTGCTAAACTTATAGACATGTCATGAATCAAGGTCTCTCATTGAGAGAGGAAGGGTTGAGGGTGCAACCCAATCTGCAAAGATCCACAGCTGCATCTGCCATGCTAATTTTCCAGCATACAAACAGGTTGCATCCTTACAGTAAATGAAAACATTACAGGAATTTATTTTGTATTGCAATTATAGAATATTTACACATATATACATTACAGTAAGTTTCACTGTAACATAGTTTTACAACGGGACCCAAAGGCTGCCCCCAACAGGAGGAAAATAAATTTTATTTTCAGATGCAGGAAAATGCTATTGTTGACATGGTTATGGTCACCAATGCAATACTGTAAAACTGTGGGATAATCAAGATAGAGTGCTGGCTGATAATGATATTTGGAAATGTTACGGACCTGGATCTTCCCCAGGAGCATGAGAGAGAACATTAGATGTGATGTTGATGAAAACCTGTGGCTGATACAGAGAGGCAGGATTAGTGCTTCAATTATTTGTTCGAATTACAGTATGTACTTTTAGTTTCTACCTTTTTTCTCATTACTGACTAATGAAGCAAACTGCTGATTTTCATTTACCTTAAAGAATTGTTATGTTTTAAAAATGTAAATACTGTAAATCATGTGAAAAAATGTCACTCTGTTCTTTGAAGAAAATATTACTTTGTATGAAGTCACTGAAATTGTTCAAACTGTACAGAAAAGTTAGTATTTTCTGTATTGGTGTTTGAAGCTAGTGTTTTTACTCTCAGTGTGTTCTGAGTGACAGTGTGTGTTATCTCAGTGAGGGTTGTGAACAGTGTTTGGGTGCATGAGCCTGTTTTGAGCCGTGTGTTAAGAGTTGTGATGCTTGGAATGGGTTTTGCAGGCGATGTGAACTGTTCAGCTCAGATAAATATTGGTATTGCAGACTGTAGCTGGAGTTTTGCACATGTGACTCCAGTTGTGCCCACTGCTGCTTAGCAATCGTAAAAAACTATATTATTACTTCTACTGAGATGAAAGTAGAACAACTCTTAACCTCTCAAACACTTTTTAACTATAATTGTTTATCCAGTCTATGGCTTATAGTTATCCACAACATTTCATTCAGTAACTTTTGTCAGGTTAGATTTACAGTTACATATATGTAATTGGCAGACGCTTTTATCCAAAGCAACTTGCTGTCAGGGTTGGTGAGGAAAGTACGAGGACTCACAGATGCAGAGAAGTCGGAATTTAATTACAATAAAAGAAAATCAAAAACACAACAAAAACCTCCCCGAGGGGGGAAAAACTAGACTAGAAAAACTAGAACATAAACTAGGACTGGAACAAGACTAGAGCATGACTAGGACTGAACTTCGACATGACTGGACACTGGACTAAAACACGGGTGAACAGCCATGGAATGACAACGAGACAGCAGACACTGGGAGAATATAAGCACACAGGAGGGACGGTAATTGAAAGAAACGCAGCTGGAGTAAAATCAAACTAATGACAATGAAACAAGACGGGCGGGGTAACAGACAAGACATGAACATGAAGCCAATTAAACAAAGACGACGTGCAGCTGGTGACAACCACTGCGCGTGACAAAACACAAGCACGCGGCAGATGGAAAGCGAACCGCGTGCCAAACATAAACACACAGACGAGAGGAGGCGCGGCTCGAGCTCGCAAAAACGAGTGTAAACACCTGTTCTCATGAGCTCACGACAAGGACGAACAAACGAGTTATGAGTGCCTGAATCCCGATCCAAAACCGAAACTGAAACTAAACAAGACCAGTCTCGGGATCAGACATCATAACGCGCACATAAGACGTTACACAGACAAGCGCGCGCACGGCTCGAATACTCGAGGCAGTGCGCACACACACCAAACACATTACGGTAGTGTCAGAGCTCTGCCACAAAACCAAGAAATGCCTAGACCGAATGTGGCAGAACCCTGACACTTGCATTACATTCAAGGAACACTTTGACATTTTAATCAGTTCTTGTTTTCCCAGGAACTTCTAAGGCATAGATTTCTATGCTGTTTAATGATTATGTAATTTTACATATGCATCTGCTTACACATACTATTTTTTGTCTGGTTTTTCTTCAGGTCTTCAGGTAAGGCTCAAACCAGGTTTTGATCTCTTTCCTCTGGCACCCTCTATTGTAGAACAGTGAAAACACGAAAGGCCAGAAATTTCTGTCAATGTCAGGGAAAGAGTTACATACTCACCAAGGCAGCATTTGGTTGTATGGTGTTTTTGTGTTCAGTGGGTCTGACAGGCACAAAGTATGGATGTGGTGGAGGAGGGTGAAAGTAAATGCATGTTTGCAGCCGATTTGTTCTCTGCACGGTGCGGCAGTGGTGAACATCGAGGGCATTGGAAGTACTAAGGCTACATTAGTAGTAGAAGTATTAAAACTACATCCTGTCCAGGTACACAGATTCTCCTTCAGAAACAAAGTAAAAAACAGCTTTCAAAGTAGGTTCTTTGAATAGGTAGTTCAGCACAAATCATCGGGATATTTATTTATTTTTTATATTTTTGTTCATCAGGAGCGTATAGCAAAGGCTCATGGTTCTCAGTGTGGGTTCTGTACTCCTGGGATGGTGATGTCCATGTACACTTTACTTAGAAACAACCCACATCCCACCCTAGAGGACATTCGAGAGACACTGGGAGGCATACAATAAAATGTGTATACTGACAAATTAATTTACATTTTAAAAACTATTGACTTTGGAAAAAAAATATGTGCTCAAAATGTGATCCATGTTTTTCCAGACTTCCAAGTATTTTTCCAAAATGGTGAAAGAAATGGAAATTGTTGGATGGAAAGCAACAATTCCCACAACAACCAATCTGATGTAAGACAATATGAGACACCGAAATTCTTACAGCTTCCTATTAGATTAGATTAGATTCAACTTTATTGTCATTACACAAGTACAGGTACAAGGCAACGAAATGCAGTTTAGGTCTAACCAGAAGTGCAATAGCAGCAAGTGCAGGATATATAAAATGGTTGCAGGATATGGATATATACAGGATTTACAGGTAATATGTACAATGAATATAAATATATGGATGTTTATTACTATAACAGGTGACTGTGTGCTATAAATATAATAATACATATACATATATACATAAATCAACAGTTACTGTCAATACTTGATTCGTACTGGACATAGTTCTTTACGTTTCTCTTAAAATACACTTTTTGTTCAAATATATGAAGGTTAATATGTGACATATTGTTTATGTCACATATTGTTTAAAGTGCTGCTTAGAGACAGATACAAAGTGTAACAAGGTTCTGAAGTGGTTTCATGCTTTAATTGGCTTTATTTAACCTCTAACACAATTACACAATTCAGAAGTTGAGGACCATTAAGCAAAGACTATCATCACATTTCATCTATCATTATATGTTATAAATGTTTTATTCAACATTTCAGAAATACAGTACAATTCCATATCATCATCCCACTATGTCATGCACCTAATGTATCCAGGACAGGGTTCACACACAAACTATACTGCCCTTCACTTGACATCTTATTTTAATTCTTTACTCACAACACAACACCAAATAGACTGACAGTTTATGTAAGGGTTTGTTGTTGTTGTTGCTTCATTACATTGAGTACTCACTCTCCCACACCAGCTCTAGTTCAGTGAGACCTTAATTATTTAAGAACTTTTAATGTTTTTTTTTTCTGTCACACATAGAAATTGTTAAAAACACATCTTTGGGAAGGTGAGTAAAATCTAATAATGGATATGAACAGCCAGCAGAAAAAAATGTTGAGCTCTGATCCTTCTGGGGAAACCTCAATCTTTTATTATTTTTGATGAAACAAAACACTGCACACAATAAAAACTTAAGTGGTTTCATGCTTTGATTTGCTTTTATTTTTTCCCAATGCATTTACACAATTCAGAAGTTGAGTAGCAAGAAACAAAGACTATCATCACATTTCATCTATCATCATATCACAGAAACATAACATTTAATGTATTTAGTTATGCCTCATCTTAAGCATTCGTACAGCTTGTTGATCTTCAGGATGTCGATTTTGGACATTCCCTGCATTTGTCCTATTTCCACAGTCTCATCAGGAATGGGAGTGATAGTGTTCTTCCCAGCTTTGGTGGAGAAGACTGTTTTTCCATAGTGCATGACGGAGCCGTAGTCATATGTAGTGTTTTGGTTGTTAGTGTTCTTTTTCTGGAAGTTGAAGGCCATACCAGGAGAGATGTTCTCCCAGTTGATTTTGATGTATTCGTCACGATCGCTCCTGGTATGCTCGTGGTAGAAGCCCAGGGCATGATTGAGCTCATGCTGTATAATGTCATTGTACAAACAGCCGTTCTTCTGGAGGGAGACCACCTGTTTGCCACCAGTTCTACCTAGATTAGAGTTGCACCTGAGAGGAGTGAGGAAATAAATGTTAAATATTAATTATTTTTTGTACTGAAGCTTGTTAAATGTTTCTTGTTGGTATTGTATGATTGTTCTCACCCTTTGTTGCTCTCAATACTGATGTAGTCAGTCTGAGATGATCTGGTCACAAAGCGGATGCAGGTTTTGGCGTGGAAGGTCGACACAGCGCCCGCAATCACTAATTTTTGAGAATCAGCTGCAAACAAAAGGGACCACAGGCTTGAAATAGCATCTAAATGAATCATAGATAAATTCAATGAACGAAGGAGATTCTCGTACAGTATGCACTGCTCAGTGTGTAAGGAACCTCCACTATGTTGCTAGAGTTTTTCTTCCACAAACAGTTGTTGTTGAAGCAGGAGAGAGCATTTCTGGTTTTGGGAAGCACCAGATCTCCTTCCATTAAGAATTTAGAAGATCCTGTATTAAAAGAGAAACACACTGATGAAATAGCAACATATTTATACATCATGACCACATTTGACCACTATTTCCTGAAACCTCTGAAATTTCTATCCTTATTGAAATCTTATAAGAAGGCTCCTGACCTTTGTTGGACTCCAAAATCCTTGAGGTGTAGTCCTCAGGTTTAGGCTTTGATACCAACACGCCTTCAAGCCTCTTCTCCTGATGGTAGAAACAACTCATTTGACTTCTGTTAATCAATTAAAAGCCGAGACTAGAGAGGATCTTACCACGAGAGGAGCTGCCTGGAAGATGCCAAATACCATCAGCAGAATGGAGAGGGAAGCTCTTGGGTCCATGTTGCCTCGGTGTGTGGAGATGTTCAGGATGATCCTGTGCTGAAGTTTGATGCCCGTGAGCTGTTCTGTCTGACCTTTATATTCACCTGAGTTGGTGGGTGGGGGATTATGGCCAGCCTGTCAGTGTCCTGAGTCCAAAACATTTCTCTATAGGAAGGAAACTTACCTGTTAGTTTACAATCTTGCTGAAACAGACAATACACTTATGTGGACGTGCTGTGCCTTTAAAACGGTTTTAAACGTTCTGTCACTTTTTGATTTATTGATGACACCTATTACCCAAGATTTGAGACTACAAGATTTGAACTACGTGCTATAGTTCTTGATTTTATGAAGTGCTTCAAAATAGTTTTAAATGTTTTGTCACATTTATGTTCAGTGTTATGCTGTCTGACCGGCATTTTGTGTTTGAATATGAGTGTCATGCTGTTATATCACGATGTTGTAATGCAAAGTTTCACACCCTTGTAAAGGCTATGGATTACTTTCAAACATAATCTTTATACAGGAATTATGTTTGCACTAAAGTAAACCCAACAATTCAATTTATCAAGGAAGTGTGTTCGGCATATAGGAAAAGAGAACCTTAGCCATAAAGAACATTTAAAATGAATTAGGATTTTATGTTGATGTTTCCATCATTCAATGATGCTGTTTACAATTTCATGTCTATTACACTTAAAGTAATGTAGGATATCATGGCCATAGATATGGGATATTCTTTGTATGAGAAAAGTGGAGATCTTTCCCTTTCAAGGGAACTCGCGCTGGGGAATACCTTGACAAAGTCATTTGAAGCACTATGTAAACGATGGATCGACCAAGTGATCGAACCAGGTTGATAAAGGTGTGCCGGAAACCGGAGACGCTAGCTTTGAGTGTCTTCAGCAAGCATTGTGTGAGAATGTGTGTTGTTGTTGTACTGATTGTTTGAGTGCAAGTGCAATCTGATAAATTGCAGCGAATATTAACCTGCACCATTGTCTCTTGCTCATGTGGGTACCAACCATAAACTTATGTGAGTATTTGCACTCCAAGTTTGACTTGCATGCACACAGAGTAAGTTTTACTGTCTCCACACACTCATGCATCCAGATACACACGGAACAGTTTAGTTTAAGATTAATTACTAACAAGCCATAGAATGTTAGACATTGCATAATTTAACTTGAATTTTATGAACTGACGCAAATGCTTTACCTTTCAGTTGACTCTTATTAAAAAAAATAAAAGTTTTAGAATTTTTATAATAGATAAAAGTTTAAAGACCTTTTTTAATGTATAATAGTTTTTAAATTAATATAGCTAGCATGATAAACCATTCATAAACACTAATAATAATAGACCATTGTTGCTTTCTTTTCTATTTTTCCACTTTTTTACTGTCATTTTGATTCATTGATATGACAATAGCGTTCTTAACTTTGGCCCTCAAGGTTCACTTTCCTGCAGATCTCCAACTTTGATCATCAGTTGATCTGTAAATGAATAACATACTTGGAACATTACTTGAATATAGCCACATTGGGATAATATAATTCACTAATTTATCAAACTAAATAGTTTAGGTCATCCTTATGTTTTTGTGAGTTCAAAGCAGTCAATATTGTTAAACAATATAATGGTTTCTCTTTTCAGATAGTAGAGCAACTGTTTCAAGAAAAATCTGATGATATTGATCCAGAGGATGGTGTGGTGGTGCCAGAGAGCCATTGCCCCTTAGCAGAGCAAACACTTACTCTTCTGCATGGACTGAACAATCCCTTCAATCACCGCTGAATGACCGGGACCTCTATCTCCAAACACTTCATATAATCCAAAGACTGTGCTCAATTTAAGTATTTTTTAAAAATTAAACATGTTAAAAATTCAAACATAGACATTCAATTTAATCAGAAAATAAAACTATTTACTTTGATTTTAACATGTTATGTATGTAAAGACAATGTATGTTATGCTTTGAGAGGAACTGAATATCCACATCGAATGTTCATTTAAAAATGTACACGCTGTAAAACCAAGCTCCATGTAGACTCCTCTCTCCCCCACCACCATCCCACTCCCCTCATAGACTCCTCTCCCCCCCCACCATCCCACTCCCCTCATAGACTCCTCTCCCCCACCACCATCCCACTCCCCTCACAGACTCCCCTCTTACCCCCCCCACCACCATCCCACTCCCCTCACAGACTCCCCTCTTACCCCCCCACCATCCTACTCCCCTCATAGACTCCTCTCTCCCCCCACCACCATCCCACTCCCCTCACAGACTCTCCTCACCCCCCACCATCCCACACCACACCAGACTCCTTCACTGCCCCCCCCCCACTACTACCCTTATAGACTCTTCGCTCACTCTGTTACTTATTTGTGCCATTTGCACTGCCGACTGTTCATTACAGTAACAAATGTTTACAACAACTGTTTACTGTTTACAGTAACAACTGTTTACACTTGCACTTTGCACTACTGTACTTTAGCTGGAACGTGCTCATTTGCACTACCAACTGTTCATACAGTACCAACGGTTTACATTTTGCATCTCACTTATTTGCACTGTCCATGCTCATTGCACTACCTTAAATCTACTGCTTACCTTAAGCTAACAATTGTATACATCTACCTGTAAAATTCTGTTTATAGTTAGAGACATATGTATATACATTTACATTTATAGCACATATTCACCTGTAAATGCTGTTTACAGACACCTGTAATTATATTTATAGCACACACTCACCTGTTATAGTAATAACAATCTGTATATTTATATTCATTGTACATATTACCTGTAAATCCTGTACATCTCCATATCCTGCACTTATGCAACCATTGTATATATCCTGCACTTGCTGCTATTGCACTTCTGGTTAGACCTAAACTGCATTTCGTTGCCTTGTACCTGTACTTGTGCAATGACAATAAAGTTGAATCTAATCTAATCTAATGGTACACTGATATTTTCAATACTTCTTTAAATTCATTACAATTTGACAGATGTACAGTGGGGAAATTGTTCTTTGGGTGCATGAACTGGCGATTGGAAAGCAAAGTGTATGACTTGACATTCATTGCACGCAGATGAGGTCAGACTGAATGTTAATCTTAAAGGCCTCTCTCTTTCTGACTTGACCAATGAGCCACTGCATCAGCTGTGGGACAGAGAGCGTCGCCTCATTCTGAGTGTCTCCATCTAAGACATTAAAATAAAAAATACATTTTAAAAACATTTAATCTCATCACTACATACAGTCATGGTACTATACATCAACTATTTTGAAAATGTAAAAAAAGAAATGTAACTAATTGCTGCTTTAGAAAACTGAGTATACAGACAAGGTTAAAGGACAACATTAGCTGTTTCTATCCCCCTTTTTCATGCTCCATTTCAATTACATTAAAATACCTGTCAAAAATTTGAAAGCATTACAATTTATTAATGTTTTTGAAAAAAGTCTTACCAAGCCTGGATTTAATCAATTACAGCAAAGAAGAGTAATATTGTGGCACATCACTACACTTTTAAATAACTTTCTATTTGAATAATGTTACTTTTATTTATTGCAGTGATTATAGCTGAATTTATTAGATGATAGAGTAAAACTGTGTAATATTATATCAATGTAAAACAGTTGATTTCTATGTGAATATAGAGTAAAGTGTCATTTATTCCTGTGGTTTGTAGGTATTTTCAGCATCATTACTCCAGTCTTCAGTGTCACATGATCTTCACTAATCATTCTGATATCATGATTTGATGATCAACAAACATTTATTATCAGTTAAAAACTGTTTTGGCGGCATTAAAATGTAAATGTATTCAATCCCTTTTGGTAGAAAATGAAAAGATGAATCAATATTTTAATGAATCAAGGATTGAGTAAATTGATCACAAACGACTTAGAAGACATTTATAACATTATCAAAAAGTGCTTTAATAAATGCGTTTCATAAATGCTCTTCCTTGAACTTTTAAAACTTAAAGAATTATGAAGTATAACAACGTTAAGCAAATGTTAAACATTGTGAACACTAACAATAATCTGAAAGTTTCTTGAGCTGCAAATCAGAATGATTTATGAAGGATCTTGAAGACAATGTGTTCATAGTTCTCGCAATGCAAAATATAGACATAATTTTCATACAGAACAGGAATAAAACTATTAACCTTACCTCCGGCTGCGAGGAGGATGTTGAGGCTTCGTGCCGCTCCTGGTGACGTTTCTCGTGTCTATTAGTGTCCTATAATAAACTATTATTATTCGCATGTGTGTGTTTGTATACAGCTGCACGTGCTCTAAAATTCTAAAATTAATACTTCCGGTTCAAGGAGCCGTCAATCCAAATGTCACTAGCCAATGAGAGCGAACTGTTGTTAAGCCCCGCCACACGGTAGGTTTGAGTGAGAAAGACGAGCGTAAATTTGAGAATCGTAAACGAAAACTCTGGCAGCGCATTCATGAACCACAGTCAGAGAAATCACAGTTTAGCAATCAAGCAGAGGCCCAGGCGCTGCAACGATCTATCTCTGAGGAGTTTGACGTTGTCAGCATCGAATACTGAGAGAAGATTCGCCACTTTTCTCTCCAGCATATGAGGAGTTAAGCTAGGTAGTGACTCGCGCGCCATGTTGACTATTTATTACCAGCAGAACAAAGGAGCGTTCATCCTAAGAAAATTAATAAATTAGACGAATGTGTAAATAATGTGTATGCAGCTCTAGTGGGTGCGCGTGACTTCAGGTACAACATATTTGTGTATATAAAAACAAGATAATTGCTATCTCTCTCAATCAGTATTGATGCTAAAAACCCAGACGCTGCTCAATAAGTTATTTCTACTCTCGTGGGCAGGGTTTACTCTGCTTCTGTTTAGCAGCGGCCTGTCTTCACACAATCTTCATGTTTCAAGCATATCATGCATGGTAATTGGGTGACCTCGATGAGGGTAAAAAATATATACAGTGGAGTTGGGTTATCTCGACGGCCTCGGGGCTCGGGGGTGCCTGTCTAATGTGCTTTCTCAACAAATTCGGCTTCGTCCCGTCTTTTAATAACCGTGTTCCTGCAGCGGCGCTGAGCAGAGCGCGCATCAGAACAAAAGCAGGATGTGTTTGTTTGTGTGTGTGTTCGTTCATACTCATTGGTCGTTACCGCTAGTTACTGACCAATGTCAAAATATTTGAGAAAACCAATCAAATCAGAGAAGGCGGGCTTTATTTGCACACAGAAGCGGATGAGGCTTTGGGATGGGGGTGGACCCACGGTAGCTCTCGTAAGAACGTGAATGTGCTTTCACTTCAGAGAGTACTGCTCGGCGCTGTGAGTAAAGCATCAATGACAGAGCGAACATATGGACCGCGATCCACGTGCAACGCAAACTCAGCGCATGCACAGTGAACTAGGTACGCGCATGACTCACGAGATAACCATGTGAAGTGGCGAATTTGTCCGAGATATTTACTCGAGATATTAGTGTTCGGGGACATTAAGGAATCGACATTAAAGAATCGAAAATACTAAGACAAATAGGGAGTTTGGCGGTTCCACTTCAAAAACGTCGACATAATAGGATTGGCGAGTTAACCGTGACTCGAGATAAGTGAACTCCACTGTATATTTAAATATTATATATATATATATATATATATATATATATATATATATATATATATATATATATATATATATGAGTCTTCTGTGGCTCAATTTAATGATGTTTTATTAACAAAGTTCGGGAGGAGCACGTTCAAATGATTAATACAATCAACACGTCATCAGCAATTACTCCTCATCCTATCAGCAGGAGAGGAAGTACGTATATATAGACACGTTTGACTCACCTACAGCTCTTTGACATTTTTCGGCATCCCTCCACCACCCCAACTCCTCACACTTAATTGTTCCTATCAAAAGTCAGGATACGGGGGGAGTGCTCCAGGTTCGGGCTAATACCGAGCTCGGAGCCCTCTCCTCGGACAGCTCGCCAAATACGCTTACCATCCATTGCTCCTGAATCATTCGTAAGTGTGAACTCGTGAAACATCTTTAAAAGATAAAGAAAGTAACTTCCTGCTTGACGCCCCTCTCTCGTCTTCTGGGCTTTTCGGCGACACTGTTGAGCTGGTCGTTGATAAGGGTAAATAAAAAAATAAATGTTCAAATGACGTCTTACAAAAAGCATATTTATTTTAAAGGTTAAGGATTTAATATGGTTAGGGTCGTATCTGGACAGCATCACAGTGCAGGCTCCACACCCTCCTCCACCAAACCATAATATTCTCAGTTTTAGTTCTTTTATTTAGTTCAGTTTTAGTTATTCATGGAACCAATATTTCCCCTGGGGGCCATGGCAGTTTTGTGAAAATTATAAAAAATACTTAATAAATATACTTGACTAAGTATTTACACAATTATTTGGAAAATATTAGTCATATAGTAATTATTGTACCTTTCTGTCGCAGGTAAGCCAATAACATCTCTCCTGGATCAGCATTCTTCTCTACTATCTTTACATACAAATACAAAAACATGAAAAACTCATATATCAACTGATAACTATAGGTCAAACATGTTCTGTATGCACCATGTCATGTGACAGGATTAGATTTCTGAGACATAATTATCACACACACACACCAATGAATTAATGTTACAATCTATTTCATGTTACATATTTTTGTGGAATTCACAGAAAAAATTTGGAAACTCAAACATATTAGACTGGATGAACAATTATAGTTAAAAATTGTTTGAGAGGGGCAAACAGTGTAGCGTAGAAAATAATTTTTATGGCATCACACATGAAAGCAGTAAAAATTACATTTTGGGCTGATGGCTGATGGTTTAGTCACGCCATTTCCTGCTGGTTATGTTCAAGTTTGATGAAATACTTGAAGACTAACAAATATATTTGTAATATTCATCTCAGTAGAAGTAATAATAATACCAGCAGAATCAAAGCTTTCTTTCATTTTTTCTTTTTTGATGGTAGCAACTTAAACTTAAACCAATTTAATTGTACACATTTATTTTTGTACAAATTAAATATAAAGTACTCAATATTAACCATTTTTTGATTCAAAAACGATTTAGACAATGAAAAGAAAATCTTGCATGTTGCATAAAATTAAATACCTGTGCCTTAAATGTTCAGATTTGTTATCATTTAAAATTATTATCTGTAATGTAATCATACCTTCTTGCCATTAATATAGAAGACAAGTTCACTGTTCACAGATAGAGATGACATGATGAGTTGAGAATGATCGCAGAAGTTTGTCTCTGTAGATGTTCCTGGTTTACCATCAGTTGAATGAGAGACTGACTGATATCTAATCACACGTTAAAGACTTCACCCTGCCTTTCATGGTTAAAATACAGGAATGTGTGAAGACATGCATACCGTGTTTCCCCTCCATTTATATTTATTTATTTAAAAGTACATTTCTTTCTTCAAAAGGAGGAAAAATGATCATGATCTGAGACCTAAAACTTTCGATGTCAACGACAGTTCACAAAAAGGTTCATATTTGTTAAATGTTTTATTCAACATTTCAGAAATACAGTACAATTCCATATCATCGTCCCACTATATCATGCCCCTAATGTGTCCAGGACAGGGTTCACACACAAACTATACTTCCCTTCACTTGACATCTTGTTTTAATTTTTTACTCACAACACAACACCAAATAGACTGACAGTTTATGTAAGGGTTTGTTGTTGTTGTTGCTTCATTACATTGAGTACTCCCTCTCCCACACCAGCTCTAGTTCAGTGAGACCTTAATTATTTAAGAACTTTTAATGTTTTTTTCTGTCACGCATAGAAATTGTTAAAAATACATTTTTGGTAAGGTGAGTAAAATCTAATAATGGATATGAACAGCCAGCAGAAAAAAATGTTGAGCTCTGATCCTTCTGGGGAAACCTCAATCTTTTATTATTTTAGATGAAATAAAACACTGCACACAATAAAAACTTAAGTGGTTTCATGCTTTGATTTGCTTTTATTTTTTCCCAATGCATTTACACAATTCAGAAGTTGAGTAGCAAGAAACAAAGACTATCATCACATTTCATCTATCATCATATCACAGAAACATAACATTTAATGTATTCAGTTATGCCTCATCTTCAGCATCCATACAGCTTGTTGATCTTCAGGATGTCGATTTTGGACATTCCCTGCATTTGTCCTATTTCCACAGTCTCATCAGGAATGGGAGTGATAGTGTTCTTCCCAGCTTTGGAGGAGAAGACTGTTTTTCCATAGTGCATGACGGAGCCGTAGTCATATGTAGTGTTTTGGTTGTTAGTGTTCTTTTTCTGGAAGTTGAAGGCCATACCAGGAGAGATGTTCTCCCAGTTGATTTTGATGTATTGGTCACGATCGCTCCTGGTATGCTCGTGGTAGAAGCCCAGGGCATGATTGAGCTCATGCTGTATAATGTCATTGTACAAACAGCCGTTCTTCTGGAGGGAGACCACCTGTTTGCCACCAGTTCTACCTACATTAGAGTTGCACCTGAGAGGAGTGAGGAAATAAATGTTAAATATTAATTATTTTTTGTACTGAAGCTTGTTAAATGTTTCTTGTTGGTATTGTATGATTGTTCTCACCCTTTATTGCTCTCAATACTGATGTAGTCAGTCTGAGATGATCTGGTCACAAAGCGGATGCAGGTTTTGGCGTGGAAGGTCGACACAGCGCCCGCAATCACTAATTTTTGAGAATCAGCTGCAAACAAAAGGGACCACAGGCTTGAAATGGCATCGAAATGAATCATAGATAAATTCAATGAACGAAGGAGATTCTCGTACAGTATGCACTGCTCAGTGTGTAAGGAACCTCCACTATGTTGCTAGAGTTTTTCTTCCACAAACAGTTGTTGTTGAAGCAGGAGAGAGCATTTCTGGTTTTGGGAAGCACCAGATCTCCTTCCATTAAGAATTTAGAAGATCCTGTATTGAAAGAGAAACACTCTGATGAAATAGCAACATATTTATACATCATGACCACATTTGACCACTATTTCCTGAAACCTCTGAAATTTCTATCCTTATTGAAATCTTATAAGAAGGCTCCTGACCTTTGTTGGACTCCAAAATCCTTGAGGTGTAGTCCTCAGGTTTAGGCTTTGATACCAACACGCCTTCAAGCCTCTTCTCCTGATGGTAGAAACAACTCATTTGACTTCTGTTAATCAATTAAAAGCCGAGACTAGAGAGGATCTTACCACGAGAGGAGCTGCCTGGAAGATGCCAAATACCATCAGCAGAATGGAGAGGGAAGCTCTTGGGTCCATGTTGCCTCGGTGTGTGGAGATGTTCAGGATGATCCTGTGCTGAAGTTTGATGCCCGTGAGCTGTTCTGTCTGACCTTTATATTCACCTGAGTTGGTGGGTGGGGGATTATGGCCAGCCTGTCAGTGTCATGAGTCCAAAACATTTCTCTATAGGAAGGAAACTTACCTGTTAGTTTACAATCTTGCTGAAACAGACAATACACTTATGTGGACGTGCTGTGCCTTTAAAACGGTTTTAAACGTTCAGTCACTTTTTGATTTATTGATGACACCTATTACCCAAGATTTGAGACTACAAGATTTGAACTACGTGCTATAGTTCTTGTTTTTACGAAGTGCTTCAAAATAGTTTTAAATGTTTTGTCACATTTATGTTCAGTGTTATGCTGTCTGACCGGCATTTTGTGTTTGAATATGAGTGTTATGCTGTTATATCACGACGTTGTAATGGAAAGTTTCACACCCCTGTAAAGGCTATGGATTACTTTCAAACATAATCTTTATACAGGAATTATGTTTGCACAAAAGTAAACAAGACGTTACTTAAGTGAAAGGTGCAAGGATATAACAAATGTCAACTATTTAGTTTGAATTAATTTTTCCGTTATTTAAACAATGTAATTAAAGCCCAGGGTTGGGTATGTTACTTTTAAAATGTATTTCAATACAGATTACAAAATACATGCTTTAAAAAGTAATTTGTAACGTATTTCGTTACATTACTCAAGTTTAGTAACGTAAATACTTTGGAATACTTTGAAATACTTAACACAAAAGACCATATTAACTTGATGTCCTGTTATCATCTTTATAGCAGAGGCACATCTAATAGGTTTGGAAAAAAAATAAGACAAAAGTCATTTTGTGTCATTTTAACTATCCCTAGTATAAATTTGTTTTTATTGCAGCAAGAATCATTCAGTAAGTGTGGTCTTAACAATAAATGAAAGCAAGAAAAAACAGCTGGTACAATTCTCCAAGTAACACAACAAATTTAGGTAATGGATGGAGAAAACTTTGAGTGATTCTTTCACTTATTATCCTCTCTATGGAAAGACTACAACCACAACAGAATCGAGAGAGTCGACAGTCAAACTTAGTCAGGATGCGTTTCAATGAAGTTCAATGGAATTTATGACTACAGTTATCTAGCAATGCTTTTGGGAAACACACCCCAGATCTATCAAATTCGTGAATAATTCATTGACAATATTTTTTGTAAACAAAACAATTTTAGTAAATAAAACAAACGATTCATTTAAAAAGATGAAAAAAACAAACAATTTGTTCACAATTGGGATAATGAACTCGCACCTGAGCATTTGAAATGAATTATTAAGATTTAAAGTTTGTCTGTTAAGTAAACAAAGCCATTGGCTTCATAACAGTGGCCCCCAAACTTTTTTGTTCCGCGGACCGGTAAACGTTTGATAATGTTGCCTGAAACTGAAAATGCCAGTCAATGCTTACTCAAATCTCCACATTGAGAAATGGTAATTAGATCTTAAACGACAAACCACAAGTGTTTTTGTTTGCGATGTTGATTACAGATATTACTTGTTACAGACATTCACAGTAAGATAAACGTACTAAACTGACATGAGTCTACATTATTTTCAGTTACTCTCATTTGCATCTTATTTGTAGAAGTTAAACTCTTTCTTATTTTTGTGAACCTAGAGCACTGCGACAAATGTATCTGTATCCTAATAAACTTTGTAACTTACACTGGTGTGATTATGATTATTATATTATATTATATATTATATTATTATTATATGATTATTGTGAGTATTATTATATTATTATTGTGATTATTATAAAAAAAATGCATTGGGCTGGTCGATAAAAATTGGGCTTTTTGATGACAAACCCGCCCAAATTCCCCCCCCCCCCCCCCCCCCCCCCCCCCCCGCAACAATCGCGCAGAGGTCTGTGCTGTACGTGCTGTGTACGTGATGTAATTCTGTTTTTTATGAAGTGGCTCAAAACTGTTTTAAATGTTCTGTCACTTTTGAGTTATTGATGACACCTATTACCCCAGATTAGAGACAATCCCTTATTTCAAATATGTTTTTGTGTTTTAAATGCGAGTGTTATGCTGTCTGACCGGCATTTTGTGTTTGAATATGAGTGTTAAGCTGTTATAGCACGATGTTGTAATGTAAAAGTTTCACTTCCTTGTAAAGGCTATGGATTACTTTCAAACATGATCTTTATACAGGAATTATATTTGCTCAAAGTAAACCCAACAAGTCAATTTACCAAGAAAGTGTGTTCGGCATGTAGGAAAAGAGACACTTAGCCATAAAGAACATAATTTAGGATTTTATATCGATTCGATGATGCTGTTTACAATTTTTTTTTTAATGTAGTTTGAAATTAATGAAAACATGAACAAATGCAGCATAGTGAGATTTAAATGACAGTTCTTCTACAAAACTAAACTTCTGTCTACGTTGTGGGATCACAAGACAAGACACCCCAGCATGAAAAGTGAGTCTTGCTGTTTTTGTTGTTGTTTTTTTTACCTATACAACTCTCACACTTCTATCATGTCTATTACACTTAACGTTATGATGTCATAGCCATATACATGATGTATTCTTTGTGTGGCGAGGGGGGCGTGGTTCAGCGCCAGCTGCAACAGGAGAGAGAGGCAGGAGACGAGCGGTGCGTAAGTAGGTCAAGTGCAAAATCATAAACACCTGTGTCTCGTTTGCAGTAACTGGTCTGGAGAGACCGGATAAAAGCCCGCAGGAAATGAATGAGCGGGAGAGAGAGACAGGGACTGAGGCTCGGAGAGGCACGCGTGAGCTACGGACGCGAAGCAAAAGTGAAACTAAAACTGCAGTAGTGAAACTGCCGAACGGCGACCATTTTGTTTGTTTATTTTGAGTTGGTTGAGCCACAATAAATATTTACGAGCCTCAGCGAAGCCGACCCCTGTCTTCTTCTTCCATGACCTCAGAACCTTGTTACACTTTGTATCTGTCTCTAAGCAGCACTTTAAACAATATGTGACATAAACAATATGTCACATATTAACCTTCATATATTTGAACAAAAAGTGTATTTATATTAAAAGAAAAGTAAAGAACTATGTCCAGTACGAATCAAGTATTGACAGTAACTGTTGATTTATGTATATATGTATATTTATTATTATATTTATAGCACACAGTCACCTGTTATAGTAATAAACATCCATATATTTATATTCATTGTACATATTACCTGTAAATCCTGTATATATCCATATCCTGCAACCATTTTATATATCCTGCACTTGCTGCTATTGCACTTCTGGTTAGACCTAAACTGCATTTCGTTGCCTTGTACCTGTACTTGTGTAATGACAATAAAGTTGAATCTAATCTAATCTAATAGGAAGCTGTAAGAATTTCTGTGTCTCATATTGTCTTACATCAGATTGGTTGTTGTGGGAATTGTTGCTTTCCATCCAACAATTTCCATTTCTTTCACCATTTTGGAAAAATACTTGGAAGTCTGGAAAAACATGGATCACATTATGAGCACATATTTTTTTCCAAAGTCAATAGTTTTTAAAATGTAAATTAATTTGTCAGTATACACATTTTATTGTATGCCTCCCAGTGTCTCTCGAATGTCCTCTATGGTGGGATGTGGGTTTTTTCTAAGTAAAGTGTACATGGACATCACCATCCCAGGAGTACAGAACCCACACTGAGACCCATGAGCCTTTGCTATACGCTCCTGATGAACAAAAATATAAAAAATAAATAAATATCCCGATGATTTGTGCTGAACTACCTATTCAAAGAACCTACTTTGAAAGCTGTTTTTTACTTTGTTTCTGAAGGAGAATCTGTGTACATGGACAGGATGTAGTTTTAATACTTCTACTACTAATGTAGCCTTAGTACTTCCAATGCCCTCGATGTTCACCACTGCCGCACCGTGCAGAGAACAAATCGGCTGCAAACATGCATTTACTTTCACCCTCCTCCACCACATCCATACTTTGTGCCTGTCAGACCCACTGAACACAAAAACACCATACAACCAAATGCTGCCTTGGTGAGTATGTAACTCTTTCCCTGACATTGACAGAAATTTCTGGCCTTTCGTGTTTTCACTGTTCTACAATAGAGGGTGCCAGAGGAAAGAGATCAAAACCTGGTCTGAGCCTTACCTGAAGACCTGAAGAAAAACCAGACAACAAATAGTATGTGTAAGCAGATGCATATGTAAAATTACATAATCATTAAACAGCATAGAAATCTATGCCTTATAAGTTCCTGGGAAAACAAGAACTGATTAAAATGTCAAAGTGTTCCTTGAATGTAATGCAAGTGTCAGGGTTCTGCCACATTCGGTCTAGGCATTTCTTGGTTTTGTGGCAGAGCTCTGACACTACCGTAATGTGTTTGGTGTGTGTGCGCACTGCTTCGAGTATTCGAGCCGTGCGCGCGCTTGTCTGTGTAACGTCTTATGTGCGGGTTATGATGTCTGATCCCGAGACTGGTCTTGTTTAGTTTCAGTTTCGGTTTTGGATCGGGATTCAGGCACTCATAACTCGTTTGTTCGTCCTTGTCGTGAGCTCATGAGAACAGGTGTTTACACTCGTTTTTGCGAGCTCGAGCCGCGCCTCCTCTCGTCTGTGTGTTTATGTTTGGCACGCGGTTCGCTTTCCATCGGCCGCGTGCTTGTGTTTTGTCACGCGCAGTGGTTGTCACCAGCTGCGCGTCGTCTTTGTTTAATTGGATTCATGTTCATGTCTTGTCTGTTACCCCGCCCGTCTTGTTTCATTGTCATTAGTTTGATTTTATTCCAGCTGCGTTTCTTTCAATAACCGTCCCTCCTGTGTGCTTATATTCTCCCAGTGTCTGCTGTCTCGTTGTCATTCCATGGCTGTTCACCCGTGTTTTAGTCCAGTGTCCAGTCATGTCGAAGTTCAGTCCTAGTCATGCTCTAGTCTTGTTCCAGTCCTAGTTTATGTTCTAGTTTTTCTAGTCTAGTTTTTCCCTCCTCGGGGAGGTTTTTGTTGTGTTTTTGATTTTCTTTTATTGTAATTAAATTCCGACTTCTCTGCATCTGTGAGTCCTCGTACTTTCCTCACCAACCCTGACAGCAAGTTGCTTTGGATAAAAGCGTCTGCCAATTACATATATGTAACTGTAAATCTAACCTGACAAAAGTTACTGAATGAAATGTTGTGGATAACTATAAGCCATAGACTGGATAAACAATTATAGTTAAAAAGTGTTTGAGAGGTTAAGAGTTGTTCTACTTTCATCTCAGTAGAAGTAATAATACAGTTTTTTACGATTGCTAAGCAGCAGTGGGCACAACTGGAGTCACATGTGCAAAACTCTAACTACAGTCTGCAATACCAATAGTTATCTGAGCTGAACAGTTCACATCACCTGCAAAACCCATTCCAAGCATCACAACTCTTAACACACGGCTCAAAACAGGCTCATGCACCCAAACACTGTTCACAACCCTCACTGAGATAACACACACTGTCACTCAGAACACACTGAGAGTAAAAACACTAGCTTCAAACACCAATACAGAAAATACTAACTTTTCTGTACAGTTTGAACAATTTCAGTGACTTCATACAAAGTAATATTTTCTTCAAAGAACAGAGTGACATTTTTTCACATGATTTACAGTATTTACATTTTTAACATAACGTAACATAACAATTCTTTAAGGTAAATGGAAATCAGCAGTTTGCTTCAATAGTCAGTAATGAGAAAAAAGGTAGAAACTAAAAGTACATACTGTAATTCGAACAAATAATTGAAGCACTAATCCTGCCTCTCTGTATCAGCCACAGGTTTTCATCAACATCACATCTAATGTTCTCTCTCATGCTCCTGGGGAAGATCCAGGTCCGTAACATTTCCAAATATCCTTATCAGCCAGCACTCTATCTTGATTATCCCACAGTTTTACAGTATTGCATTGGTGACCATAACCATGTCAACAATAGCATTTTCCTGCATCTGAAAATAAAATTTATTTTCCTCCTGTTGGGGGCAGCCTTTGGGTCCCGTTGTAAAACTATGTTACAGTGAAACTTACTGTAATGTATATATGTGTAAATATTCTATAATTGCAATACACAATAAATTCCTGTAATGTTTTCATTTACTGTAAGGATGCAACCTGTTTGTATGCTGGAAAATTAGCATGGCAGATGCAGCTGTGGATCTTTGCAGATTGGGTTGCACCCTCAACCCTTCCTCTCTCAATGAGAGACCTTGATTCATGACATGTCTATAAGTTTAGCACTTATTTCATCTGAAATAACAGCTCTTTGTCTTCTTTGTCTTCCTCCACACATCCACCTTCTCCCTGCCACCGATCTCCCTTCACAAACCTGTCTTCCGTGTTCCATTTCCAAATTTAGTTTTTCTGAGCTCTACCTATATAGAAAGACTAATTCATTACTCATATATATAAATTTATACATATGTGTGTGTGTGTATGTGTGTGTGTGTTTTCACCTACAAGTCTAAAACACCTGCTTCACCTTTCAGCTGAAATTGCAATCAGCAGTGTTTGAAAGGCACAAGGCTGAAATCAATTTTTTGATTGAAATGTTATATAAATAAATATTATATAATATTATATATAATGGAATATTATATATATTTTTTGAATGATAATAGTTTTGATTGTGTGGTTCACAGTTTTGACAGCAGTGTGTTAGCATTTGAACAAAATGCTGTAAATCTGTAGTGTTGTGCAGGTTGTGGTTAAAGTCATGGGATAAGTGTGTAGAGTTTTGAAAACTGTGTACTAGCAATGAAAATTAGCTAGAGTTTGGTCCACATGAACTGCTGCTGCGCACACTGTGGTTAGAGTTTTGCACATGTGACTACAGATCTGCCCACTACTGCTTAGCAATCGTAAAAAACTGTAATACCAGCAGAATCAAAGCTTTCTTTCCTTCTTTATTTTGTGATGGTAGCACCTTAAACTTAAACTAATTCAATTGTACACATTTATTTTTGTACAAATGAAATATAAAGTATTAAATATTGGCCATATTTTGATCCAAAAACTATTTAGACAATGAAAAGAACATCTTGCACAACTTAAGTGCCTTAAATGTTCAGATTTGTTAACATTTCAAATTTATATCTGTAATGTAATCATACCTTCTTGCCATTAACTTAGAAGACAAGTTCACTGTTCACAGATAGAGATGACATGAGTTGAGAAGGATCGCAGAAGTTTTTCTCTGAAGATGCTCCTGGTTTACCATCAGTTGAATGAGAGACTGACTGATATCTAATCACATGTTAAAGACTTCGCCCTGCCTTTCATGGTTAAAATAGAGGAATGTGTGAAGACAGGCATACCGTGTTTCCCCACCATTTTTATTTATTTGTTTAAAAATACAGAGAAAAAAAAACATTAGATGTCAAAAACAATTCACAAAAAGTTCATATTTGTTAAATGTTTTATTAAACATTTCAGAAATACAATTCCGTTTCCTCATCCCGCTATATCATCCACTGCTGTTCTAATGTATCCAGGACAGGGTTCACACACAATCTATACTGGCCTTCACTTGACATCTTATTTTCATTTTTTACTCACAACACAACACCAAATAGACAGACAGTTTATGTCAGGGTTTATTGTTGTTGTTGCTTTATTACATTGAGTACTTACTGTCCCACACCGGCTCTAGTTCAGTGAGACCTCAATATTTAAAAACCTTTAAAGTTTTTTCTGTCACACATAAAAATCACTACCAATACATTTTTAAAAGGGTGAGTAAAATCCAATAACGTGTTTGAACAGCCAGCTGAAAAAAAAAATTGTTGATCTCTGATGAATTTGGGGAAACATCCATCTTTTATTATGTGAGATGAAACAAAACACTGCACACAATAAAAAGTTAAGTGGTAGGGGCGATTCTAGGATTTTGATTTTAGGGGGGCTCAGCCCCCAATAAGGGTATGATTAAAAAAATATTATTTGACTATTAGGGTAGGGTGGTATGCTACTAACCTTACTGCAATCCACTAAACTGCAATGCATTTATGACAAAGAACTGCACCGATGCAGGTGTAATATCATAGCATTAGCAATCTATCAATAAATGCACGCACACACGACACACACCTTGATGTTCACTCTGCTCGGCGCCCCTGCAGATTGAAAAATGCGCTAAAACCAAGCAGACTCAGATAAGGGGAGGAGCCGAAACTTGACGCAGCTTGCCGCCGTTTCAAATGAGTTTTTTTTAAAGGGGACTGAAGCGATCAAAAATTTATTAATCAAATATATTTTTTAGGGGGGCTGGGCAGAAGTTTAGGGGGGCTGAAGCCCCCCTAAAAAGGGCCTAGTGACGCCCCTGGTTTGTCGTTTAAGATCTAATTACCATTTCTCAATGTGGAGATTTGAGTAAGCATTGACTGGCATTTTCAGTTTCAGGCAACATTATCAAACGTTTACCGGTCCGCGGAACAAAAAAGTTTGGGGGCCACTGTTATGAAGCCAATGGCTTTGTTTACTTAACAGACAAACTTTAAATCTTAATAATTCATTACAAATGCTCAGGTGCGAGTTCATTATCCCAATTGTGAACAAATTGTTTGTTTTTTTCATCTTTTTAAATGAATCGTTTGTTTTATTTACTAAAATTGTTTTGTTTACAAAAAATATTGTCAATGAATTATTCACGAATTTGATAGATCTGGGGTGTGTTTCCCAAAAGCATTGCTAGATAACTGTAGTCATAAATTCCATTGAACTTCATTGAAACGCATCCTGACTAAGTTTGACTGTCGACTCTCTCGATTCTGTTGTGGTTGTAGTCTTTCCATAGAGAGGATAATAAGTGAAAGAATCACTCAAAGTTTTCTCCATCCATTACCTAAATTTGTTGTGTTACTTGGAGAATTGTACCAGCTGTTTTTTTCTTGCTTTCATTTATTGTTAAGACCACACTTACTGACTGATTCTTGCTGCAATAAAAACATATTTATACTAGGGATAGTTAAAATGACACAAAATGACTTTTGTCTTATTTTTTTCCCAAACCTATTAGATGTGCCTCTGCTATAAAGATGATAACAGGACATCAAGGTAATATGGTCTTTTGTGTTAAGTATTTCAAAGTATTCCAAAGTATTTACGTTACTAAACTTGAGTAATGTAACGAAATACGTTACAAATTACTTTTTAAAGCATGTATTTTGTAATCTGTATTGAAATACATTTTAAAAGTAACATACCCAACCCTGGGCTTTAATTACATTGTTTAAATAACGGAAAAATTAATTCAAACTAAATAGTTGACATTTGTTATATCCTTGCACCTTTCACTTAAGTAACGTCTTGTTTACTTTTGTGCAAACATAATTCCTGCATAAAGATTATGTTTGAAAGTAATCCATAGCCTTTACAAGGGTGTGAAACTTTGCATTACAACATCGTGATATAACAGCATAACACTCATATTCAAACACAAAATGCCGGTCAGACAGCATAACACTGAACATAAATGTGACAGAACATTTAAAACTATTTTGAAGCACTTCATAAAAACAAGAACTATAGCACGTAGTTCAAATCTTGTAGTCTCAAATCTTGGGTAATAGGTGTCATCAATAAATCAAAAAGTGACTGAATGTTTAAAACCGTTTTAAAGGCACAGCACGTCCACATAAGTGTATTGTCTGTTTCAGCAAGATTGTAAACTAACAGGTAAGTTTCCTTCCTATAGAGAAATGTTTTGGACTCAGGACACTGACAGGCTGGCCATAATCCCCCACCCACCAACTCAGGTGAATATAAAGGTCAGACAGAACAGCTCACGGGCATCAAACTTCAGCACAGGATCATCCTGAACATCTCCACACACCGAGGCAACATGGACCCAAGAGCTTCCCTCTCCATTCTGCTGATGGTATTTGGCATCTCCCAAGCAGCTCCTCTCGTGGTAAGATCCTCTCTAGTCTCGGCTTTTAATTGATTAACAGAAGTCAAATGAGTTGTTTCTACCATCAGGAGAAGAGGCTTGAAGGCGTGTTGGTATCAAAGCCTAAACCTGAGGACTACACCTCAAGGATTTTGGAGTCCAACAAAGGTCAGGAGCCTTCTTATAAGATTTCAATAAGGATAGAAATTTCAGAGGTTTCAGGAAATAGTGGTCAAATGTGGTCATGATGTATAAATATGTTGCTATTTCATCAGAGTGTTTCTCTTTAAATACAGGATCTTCTAAATTCTTAATGGAAGGAGATCTGGTGCTTCCCAAAACCAGAAATGCTCTCTCCTGCTTCAACAACAACTGTTTGTGGAAGAAAAACTCTAGCAACATAGTGGAGGTTCCTTACACACTGAGCAGTGCATACTGTACGAGAATCTCCTTCGTTCATTTAATTTCTCTATGATTCATTTCGATGCCATATCAAGCCTGTGGTCCCTTTTGATTGCAGCTGATTCTCAAAAATTAGTGATTGCGGGCGCTGTGTCGACCTTCCACGCCAAAACCTGCATCCGCTTTGTGACCAGATCATCTCAGACTGACTACATCAGTATTGAGAGCAACAAAGGGTGAAAAAAATCATACAATACCAACAAGAAACAACAAGCTTCAGTACAAAAAATAATTAATATTTAACATTTATTTCCTCACTCCTCTCAGGTGCAACTCTAATCTAGGTAGAACTGGTGGCAAACAGGTGGTCTCCCTCCAGAAGAACGGCTGTTTGTACAATGACATTATACAACATGAGCTCAATCATGCCCTGGGCTTCTACCACGAGCATACCAGGAGCGATCGTGACGAATACATCAAAATCAACTGGGAGAACATCTCTCCTGGTATGGCCCCCAACTTCCAGAAAAAGAACACTAACAACCAAAACACTACATATGACTACGGCTCCGTCATGCACTATGGAAAAACTGCCTTCTCCACCAAAGCTGGGAAGAACACTATCACTCCCATTCCTGATGAGACTGTGGAAATAGGACAAATGCAGGGAATGTCCAAAATCGACATCCTGAAGATCAACAAGCTGTATGGATGCTGAAGATAAGGCATAACTGAATACATTAAATGTTATGTTTCTGTGATATGATGATAGATGAAATGTGATGATAGTCTTTGTTTCTTGCTACTCAACTTCTGAATTGTGTAAATGCATTGGGAAAAAATAAAGCAGATCAAAGCATGAAACCACTTAAGTTTTTATTGTGTGCAGTGTTTTGTTTCATCAAAAATAATAAAAGATTGAGGTTTCCCCAGAAGGATCAGAGCTCAACATTTTTTTTTCTGCTGGCTGTTCATATCCATTATTAGATTTTACTCACCTTACCAAAAATGTGTTTTTAACAATTTCTATGTGTGACAGAAAAAAAAAACATTAAAAGTTCTTAAATAATTAAGGTCTCACTGAACTAGAGCTGGTGTGGGAGAGGGAGTACTCAATGTAATGAAGCAACAACAACAACAAACCCTTACATAAACTGTCAGTCTATTTGGTGTTGTGTTGTGAGTAAAAAATTAAAACAAGATGTCAAGTGAAGGGAAGTATAGTTTGTGTGTGAACCCTGTCCTGGATACATTAGGGGCATGATATAGTGGGACGATGATATGGAATTGTACTGTATTTCTGAAATGTTGAATAAAACATTTAACAAATATGAACATTTTTGTGAACTGTCGTTGACATCGAAAGTTTTAGGTCTCAGATCATGATCATTTTTCTTCCTTTTGAAGAAAGAAATGTACTTTTAAATAATTAAATAAAAATGGAGGGGAAACACGGTATGCATGTCTTCACACATTCCTGTATTTTAACCATGAAAGGCAGGGCGAAGTCTTTAACATGTGATTAGATATCAGTCAGTCGCTCATTCAACTGATGGTAAACCAGGAGCATCTTCAGAGACAAACTTTCTCCGATCCTTCTCAACTCATCATGTCATCTCTATCTGTGAACAGCGAACTTGTCTTCTACGTTAATGGCAAGAAGGTATGATTACATTACAGATATTAATTTGAAATGTTAACAAATCTGAACATTTAAGGCACAGGTATTTAATTTTATGCAACATGCAAGATGTTCTTTTCATTGTCTAAATCGTTTTTGAATCAAAAAATGGTCAATATTGAATACTTCATTATTATATACTATATATTTGTATGTAAAGATAGTAGAGAAGAATGCTGGTCCAGGAGAGATGTTATTGGCTTACCTGCGACAGAAAGGTACAATAATTACTATATGGCTAATATTTTCCAAATAATTGTGTTAATACTTAGTCAAGTATATTTATTAAGTATTTTTGATAATTTTCACAAAACTGCCATGGCCCCCAGGGGAAATATTGGTTCCATGAATAACTAAAACTGAACTAAATAAAAGAACTAAAACT
Source organism: Rhodeus uyekii (assembly GCA_037043235.1). Taxonomy (NCBI): domain Eukaryota; kingdom Metazoa; phylum Chordata; class Actinopteri; order Cypriniformes; family Acheilognathidae; genus Rhodeus; species Rhodeus uyekii. Next base: position 2,835,756 of record JAWRVZ010000060.1, read on the forward strand.
GAGAATATTATGGTTTGGTGGAGGAGGGTGTGGAGCCTGCACTGTGATGCTGTCCAGATACGACCCTAACCATATTAAATCCTTAACCTTTAAAATAAATATGCTTTTTGTAAGACGTCATTTGAACATTTATTTTTTTATTTACCCTTATCAACAACCAGCTCAACAGTGTCGCCGAAAAGCCCAGAAGACGAGAGAGGGGCGTCAAGCAGGAAGTTACTTTCTTTATCTTTTAAAGATGTTAAATTGAGCCACAGATGACTCATATATATATATAATATTTAAATATACAGTGGAGTTCACTTATCTCGAGTCACGGTTAACTCGCCAATCCTATTATGTCGACGTTTTTGAAGTGGAACCGCCAAACTCCCTATTTGTCTTAGTATTTTCGATTATTTAATGTCGAATCCTTAATGTCCCCGAACACTAATATCTCGAGCAAATATTTCAGACAAATTCGCCACTTCACATGGTTATCTCGTGAGTCATGCGCGTACCTAGTTCACTGTGCATGCGCTGAGTTTGTGTTGCTCGGGCCGGGGTTTCTCAGCGGCGAGTCAAGCAGCCGCGTGCCTGCACACAATCTCTCTGTGTTACAGGCATGTCAGGTGGAGTTACTGGGAGATCTGGACGGGGATGATACCCTGGACCCAGACGCTCTTGCGGAGCTCCGCAGAACGACTGATTTGACCCTCCGCGCTTCTTAGGAAGCCGCGGGGGCTGCAGGTCGCGCTATGGCCTCAATGGTGGCGATAGAGAGGCACCTGTGGCTTGGGCTTACGTCACTCAAGGAGGCTGATAAAGTCGTTCTCCTTGATGCCCCGGTGGTGCCTCCTGGGCTTTTCGCCGGAGCGGTTGAGACGGCCGTGGAAAAATTCCAGGAGCCAGCAAAACAACAGGAAGTGTTTAAGAAGGTTCTGCTGCGTAAACGAAGCCGCAGCCCTTGGCCTAGCACCTCCTCCTCCTTCCAAGTTAATAAATATAGAGCCTCCACCCGTCAGCCTCGAGATGAGTCCGCAGGCACGGGTCGACAGGTTCCTGAGAGGTCTGCTGACTAGCCAGATCTGAGGACTGTGCTTCAGACTAGGAGGGAGGGGGGTAAGGCTAGGTGTAAAAAGCCATAAAAAAATAAATAAAAAAAAAGCCATGAAAAAAGTGTATATATATGTATATATTAAAAAAGAATAAAAAAAAATTTTAAAAAAAGGGGAAAGGAGCACAGGCTGTTGTGAGTTTAGCGCGCCGGCTCCTCTGTGAGCCGGATGGTGCAGTTTTTCTCTGGCGGCCCCCGGTGGCGTCCTCGCAGTGAGTGAGGGTCCTAGAGCATCCTTTTTTGAAAAAAAAAACTTTTTTGAGTTTTGCTTTATATGTTAGCGCACTGGCCCTTCTCTGGGCCAGGCAGTGTGGTTTTCATGCGGTCACGGTCACGCCCTCGCAGTGAGGTCACGCCTGGTCACCCCTCTTCGAGAGGGTCCTAGAGTATTCTTTTCCTGCATTTGATTAAGAGAACAGGAAGATGTATATATCGTCTGTGTTGACTTTACGCCGGTTGGGTGCATGGCTCTCCCCTGGAGTCCCTCCGGATGAGAAATAAAATCTCTGTTTTTCCTTAGAAGCTGCTCATTAGCCGCAGTTTATGCCTGTGGCTCCGCGGCGTGGGCAGTTGGGTACCTGGCCAGAGCAACACTGTTCTTTCCCAAATAGCTGTTCTTCAGCCGTGGCTCAAGCTTTAGCCCCGCGGCGCTGACAGATGTGGATTGTTATCAGGGAGTGGAAGCAAGTGTGGTGTTTGTGGCTGGAGTGTTCGCCTTCTCTGGAAGGTTTTACGTCGGGTTGGGTGCATTATTCTCCCTTGGAGTCACCCCCCGTGAGGAAAAAAATGGAGTATGTAAGAAAAGAAAAGAAAAGGCAGTTAGCATGGCATTGCGTGCGCCTCGTTCTCAAACTCCTTTAAGAGGGGTAACTGCCCATCACTTCGGGCCCTGTATGATCGGCGGGCTCCCTAAGGGCGTTGTTAGCAGGCCCTATACTCCCTGCACTTCGCACACACACCTCTCGGAGGGGTGTTTTTCGCTTAGCTGGGGTGCGATTTCACCTTTGGTTCACCCAGCTATGCGTCTCGCGGCTATGCATTTCTTGACAGGCTCTCGACTGAGGTCGTTGCAGTTCTGTCCCCACGGGCGGATTCCTGCAGTACCAGGACCTCACTGAGCTTTCGGTCCTGAAGGGCCGGCTCGGCGGGTCTTTGCGGTTTGTTTGTGCTGGTTCTGCAGGTTCCCCCCCCCCTTTCAGTGGGCCAGGAGAGTCTGCGACTTAGCGCGAGCGCTGGGTATGGGCGGCTTGCGGCTGAGGCCCCCGCCTCATGTAGACTGTTGTGTTCTGTTGGGTTTAGTCGAGGCTTTCCTAGTAGGGCTGGCCCCCCGGGTCAGCTCCCTGGAACACGTTCGGGCGGCATACTTTGTTTGCTGAGGTGGCGTTGGTATATCGTTCCCACAGCGCTTTGCGACGCAGCTCGAGTTCCCTAGAAAGGGAACGTCTCAGGTTACAGTCAAAGTCAAAGTCAAAGTCAGCTTTATTGTCAATTCTGCAATATATACAGCACATACATACAGAGAATTGGAATTCTGTAACTCTCAGACCCAAGGTGCAACCAGGTTACATTAACAGTAACAACAGCAACAATATATATATATATATATATATATATATATATATATATATATCAACAACACCAAAAAAATATATATATATGAAAATAAATAAATAATAATAGATAAAATAAAATAAAATAGATTAAGGAAATAAAGAGATAAAGTCGCGATGGTAAAGACAGTGCAAACAATAGTGGGGGGGGGGGGGGGGGGGGTCAGGTGCATGGGGCAAAAGAGAGGAAAAGGGGCAGAGACGGGAGGGAGTTCAATGCCCTGACAGCTTGGGGAATGAAGCTGTTCTTCAGTCGGCTGGTCCTTGCCTGGAGACTGCGTAGTCTCCTCCCTGATGGCAGCAGACTGAACTGGCTCTGGGATGGGTGGGAGGGGTCTCTCGCAATGATGAGGGCTTTGTGGGAGAGGCGGGAGTAATAAATATCCTGGAGGGGTGGGAGAGAGACACCAACAATCTTCTCAGCTGATCTCACTATGCGCTGAAGTGCTTTAAGGCAGGATGCGTTGCAGGCGCCGTACCACACAGTGATGCAGCTGGTCAAAATGCTCTCGATGGTGCCTCTGTAGAAGGTGTGCATGATGGGGGCTGGGACTCCGGCTCTTCTCAGCCTGCGGAGAAAGTAGAGTCGCTGCTGTGCTTTCTTGGTCAGTGCTGTGGTGTTGGTGGTCCAGGAGAGGTCTTCTGTGATATGCACACCCAGAAATTTGGTGCTCCTCACTCTTTCCACGGTCGCACCGTTGATGGTCAGAGGAGGGTGCTGGGTGTGCATTCTCCTGAAGTCAACAACAATCTCCTTCGTCTTCTCCACGTGCAGAGAGAGATTGTTGTCGCCGCACATGTAACGTGCGGCGACAACACGTATGTAACCATAGTTCCCTGAGAGGGAACGAGACGCTGCATCGCTTAGCCTCAGCTCCGGCGCATGCCGGGCTTGTTCAGACACTGGGCAAGCTGCCGTTTCCGGTTTTTAGCGTGCCTTTATACTCCTGGCTCATCACGTCCTCCACGTGCATTCACTCAGTTTGTTCAATTTGTGCTTCAGTGACAATTACGCTAGGGCGTTCCCACAGCGCTTTACGACGCAGCGTCTCGTTCCCTCTCAGGGAACTATGGTTACATATGTAACCTGAGACGGTTTCTCTGACTGTGGTTTATGAATGCGCTGCCAGAGTTTTCGTTTACGATTCTCAAATTTACGCTTCATAATTCTTTAAACCGCAAGTTCAAGGAAGAGCATTTATGAAATGCATTTATTAAAGCAATTTTTGATAATGTTATAAATGTCTTTTATGTCGTTTGTGATCAATTTACTCAATCCTTGATTAATTAAAATATTGATTCATCTTTTCATTTTCTATCAAAAGGGATTGAATACATTTACATTTTAATGCCGCCAAAACAGTTTTTAACTGATAATAAATGTTTGTTGACTGGAGTAATGATGCTGAAAATACCTAAAAATCACGGGAATAAATGACACTTTACTCTATATTCACATAGAAATCAGCTGTTTTACATTGATATAATATTGCACTGTTTTACTGTATCATCTAATAAATTCAGCTATAATCACTGCAATAAGTAAAAGTAACATTATTCAAATAGAAAGTTATTGAAAAAGTGTAGTGATGTGCCACAATATTACTTTTATTTACTGTAATTGATTAAATCCAGGCTTGGTAAGACTTTTTTCAAAAACATTAATAAATTGTAATGCTTTCAAATTTTTGACAGGTATTTTAATGTAATTGAAATTGATTACGAAAAAGGGGGATAGAAACAGCTAATGTTGTCCTTTAACCTTCAGTTTTCTAAAGCAGCAATTAGTTAAAAAAATTTTTTTTACATTTTCAAAATAGTTGATGTATAGTACCATGACTGTATGTAGTGATGCAATTAAATGTTTTTAAAATGTATTTTTTATTTTAATGTCTTAGATGGAGACACTCAGAATGAGGCGACGTTCTCTGTCCCACAGCTGATGCAGTGGCTCATTGGTCAAGTCAGAAAGAGAGAGGTCTTTAAGATTAACATTCAGTCTGACCTCATGTGCTGCAACGAATGTCAAGTCATACACTTTGCATTCCAATCGCCAGTTCATGCACGCAAAGAAAAATTTTCCCACTGTACATCTGTCAAATTGTAATGAATTTATTTATTTATTATTTATTACAATTTAAAGAAGTAATGAAAATATCAGTGTAACATGGAGCTTGGTTTTACAGCGTGTACATTTTTAAATGAACATTCGATGTGGATATTCAGTTCCTCTCAAAGCATAACATACATTGTCTTTACATACATAACATGTTAAAATCAAAGTAAATAGTTTTATTTTCTGATGAAATTGAAAGTCTATGTTTGAATTTTTAACATGTTTAATTTTTAAAAAATACTTAAATTGAGCACAGTCTTTGGATTATATGAAGTGTTTGGAGATAGAGGTCCCGGTCATTCAGCGGTGATTGAAGGGATTGTTCAGTCCATGCAGAAGAGTAAGTGTTTGCTCTGCTAAGGGGCAATGGCTCTCTGGCACCACCACACCATCCTCTGGATCAATATCATCAGATTTTTCTTGAAACAGTTGCTCTACTATCTGAAAAGAGAAACCATTATACCGTTTAACAATATTGACTGCTTTGAACTCACAAAAACATAAGGATGACCTAAACTATTTAGTTTGATAAATTAGTGAATTATATTATCCCAATGTGGCTATATTCAAGTAATGTTCCAAGTATGTTATTCATTTACAGATCAACTGATGATCAAAGTTGGAGATCTGCAGGAAAGTGAACCTTGAGGGCCAAAGTTAAGAACGCTATTGTCATATCAATGAATCAAAAATGACAGTAAAAAAGTGGAAAAATAGAAAAGAAAGCAACAATGGTCTATTATTATTAGTGTTTATGAATGGTTTATCATGCTAGCTATATTAATTTAAAAACTATTATACATTAAAAAAGGTCTTTAAACTTTTATCTATTATAAAAATTCTAAAACTTTTATTTTTTTAATAAGAGTCAACTGAAAGGTAAAGCATTTGTGTCAGTTCATAAAATTCAAGTTAAATTATGCAATGTCTAACATTCTATGGCTTGTTAGTAATTAATCTTAAACTAAACTGTTCCGTGTGTATCTGGATGCATGAGTGTGTGGAGACAGTAAAACGTACTCTGTGTGCATGCAAGTCAAACTTGGAGTGCAAATACTCACATAAGTTTATGGTTGGTACCCACATGAGCAAGAGACAATGGTGCAGGTTAATATTCTCTGCAATATATCAGATTGCACTTGCACTCAAACAATCAGTACGACAACAACACACATTCTCACACAATGCTTGCTGAAGACACTTAAAGCTAGCGTCTCCGGTTTCCGGCACACCTTTATCAACCTGGTTCGATCACTTGGTCGATCCATCGTTTACATAGTGCTTCAAATGACTTTGTCAAGGTATTCCCCAGCGCGAGTTCCCTTGAAAGGGAAAGATCTCCACCTTTCTCATACAAAGAATATCTCATATCTATGGCCATGATATCCTACATTACTTTAAGTGTAATAGACATGAAATTGTAAACAGCATCATTGAATGGTAGAAACATCAACATAAAATCCTAATTCATTTTAAATGTTCTTTATGGCTAAGGTTCTCTTTTCCTATATGCCGAACACACTTCCTTGATAAATTGAATTGTTGGGTTTACTTTAGTGCAAACATAATTCCTGTATAAAGATTATGTTTGAAAGTAATCCATAGCCTTTACAAGGGTGTGAAACTTTGCATTACAACATCGTGATATAACAGCATGACACTCATATTCAAACACAAAATGCCGGTCAGACAGCATAACACTGAACATAAATGTGACAAAACATTTAAAACTATTTTGAAGCACTTCATAAAAACAAGAACTATAGCACGTAGTTCAAATCTTGTAGTCTCAAATCTTGGGTAATAGGTGTCATCAATAAATCAAAAAGTGACAGAACGTTTAAAACCGTTTTAAAGGCACAGCACGTCCACATAAGTGTATTGTCTGTTTCAGCAAGATTGTAAACTAACAGGTAAGTTTCCTTCCTATAGAGAAATGTTTTGGACTCAGGACACTGACAGGCTGGCCATAATCCCCCACCCACCAACTCAGGTGAATATAAAGGTCAGACAGAACAGCTCACGGGCATCAAACTTCAGCACAGGATCATCCTGAACATCTCCACACACCGAGGCAACATGGACCCAAGAGCTTCCCTCTCCATTCTGCTGATGGTATTTGGCATCTTCCAGGCAGCTCCTCTCGTGGTAAGATCCTCTCTAGTCTCGGCTTTTAATTGATTAACAGAAGTCAAATGAGTTGTTTCTACCATCAGGAGAAGAGGCTTGAAGGCGTGTTGGTATCAAAGCCTAAACCTGAGGACTACACCTCAAGGATTTTGGAGTCCAACAAAGGTCAGGAGCCTTCTTATAAGATTTCAATAAGGATAGAAATTTCAGAGGTTTCAGGAAATAGTGGTCAAATGTGGTCATGATGTATAAATATGTTGCTATTTCATCAGTGTGTTTCTCTTTAAATACAGGATCTTCTAAATTCTTAATGGAAGGAGATCTGGTGCTTCCCAAAACCAGAAATGCTCTCTCCTGCTTCAACAACAACTGTTTGTGGAAGAAAAACTCTAGCAACATAGTGGAGGTTCCTTACACACTGAGCAGTGCATACTGTACGAGAATCTCCTTCGTTCATTGAATTTATCTATGATTCATTTCGATGCCATTTCAAGCCTGTGGTCCCTTTTGTTTGCAGCTGATTCTCAAAAATTAGTGATTGCGGGCGCTGTGTCGACCTTCCACGCCAAAACCTGCATCCGCTTTGTGACCAGATCATCTCAGACTGACTACATCAGTATTGAGAGCAACAAAGGGTGAGAACAATCATACAATACCAACATGAAACATTTAACAAGCTTCAGTACAAAAAATAATTAATATTTAACATTTATTTCCTCACTCCTCTCAGGTGCAACTCTAATGTAGGTAGAACTGGTGGCAAACAGGTGGTCTCCCTCCAGAAGAACGGCTGTTTGTACAATGACATTATACAGCATGAGCTCAATCATGCCCTGGGCTTCTACCACGAGCATACCAGGAGCGATCGTGACGAATACATCAAAATCAACTGGGAGAACATCTCTCCTGGTATGGCCCCCAACTTCCAGAAAAAGAACACTAACAACCAAAACACTACATATGACTACGGCTCCGTCATGCACTATGGAAAAACTGCCTTCTCCACCAAAGCTGGGAAGAACACTATCACTCCCATTCCTGATGAGACTGTGGAAATAGGACAAATGCAGGGAATGTCCAAAATCGACATCCTGAAGATCAACAAGCTGTATGGATGCTGAAGATGAGGCATAACTGAATACATTAAATGTTATGTTTCTGTGATATGATGATAGATGAAATGTGATGATAGTCTTTGTTTCTTGCTACTCAACTTCTGAATTGTGTAAATGCATTGGGAAAAAATAAAGCAAATCAAAGCATGAAACCACTTAAGTTTTTATTGTGTGCAGTGTTTTGTTTCATCAAAAATAATAAAAGATTGAGGTTTCCCCAGAAGGATCAGAGCTCAACATTTTTTTCTGCTGGCTGTTCATATCCATTATTAGATTTTACTCACCTTACCAAAGATGTGTTTTTAACTATTTCTATGTGTGACACACACACAAAAAAAAAAAAAAAACGTTAAAAGTTCTTAAATAATTAAGGTCTCACTGAACTAGAGCTGGTGTGGGAGAGGGAGTACTCAATGTAATGAAGCAACAACACCAACAAACCCTTACATAAACTGTCAGTCTATTTGGTGTTGTGTTGTGAGTAAAAAATTAAAACAAGATGTCAAGTGAAGGGAAGTATAGTTTGTGTGTGAACCCTGTCCTGGATACATTAGGTGCATGACATAGTGGGATGATGATATGGAATTGTACTGTTTTTCTGAAATGTTAAATAAAGCATTTAACAAATATGAACCTTTTTGTGAACTGTCATTGACATCGAAAGTTTTAGGTCTCAGATCATGATCATTTTTCTTCCTTTTGAAGAAAGAAATGTACTTTTAAATAATTAAATAAAAATGGAGGGGAAACACGGTATGCATGTCTTCACACATTCCTGTATTTTAACCATGAAAGGCAGGGCGAAGTCTTTAACATGTTATTTGATATCAGTCAGTCGCTCATTCAACTGATGGTAAACCAGGAACATCTTCAGAGACAAACTTCTGCGATCATTCTCAACTCATCATGTCATCTCTATCTGTGAACAGTGAACTTGTCTTCTATATTAATGGCAAAGAAGGTATGATTACGTTACAGATTTTAATTTTAATTGTGTACAGATTTGAACATTCAAGGCACGTGTTTTTAAGTTGTGCAACATCCAAGATATTCTTTTCATTGTCTAAATAGTTTTTGGCTCAAAATATGGTCAATATTTAATACTTTATATTTCATTTGTACAAAAGAAATGTGTACAATTGAATTAAAGTTTAAGTTGCTACCATCACAAAAGAAAGAAGGAAAGAAAGCTTTGATTCTGCTGGTATTATTATTACTTCTGCTGGGATGAAAGTAGAACAACTTTCAAACTCTCAAACACTTTTTAACTATAATTGTTCATCAGAATCAGAATCAGAATCAGAAAGAGCTTTATTGCCAAGTGTGCTTTCACACACAAGGAATTTGTCTTGGTATTGAAGCTTCCAGTGCACATATACAACACAACATGAGTTTACATAGCAAACAACAATACATAAACATACACAGTACATGTGGTCACTTGCTGGGATTTTTTGTATGGAGTGGGAGAGGGGATAGATTGTCAGCCATAACTTCCGTCTGCATTGTTTTTCTTCCCCTGCGCTCTGCCCAGCATTTTATCTCTTAATAATTAAACTGTTCAAGAGGGAAATGGCCTGTGGAAAGAAACTGTTCCTGTGCCTAGATGTTCTAGTGGCCAGTGATCGTAGTCACCGTCCTGACGGTAACAGTTCAAACAGGGTGTTTCCAGGGTGAGCAGAGTCTGTGATGATTTTACCTGCTCTCTTTTTCACTCTGGAAGAGTACAGGTCCTGGCCCTCCTGGCAGGGAAGCACCAATAATCCTCTCTGTAGTCCGGATTGTGCGATGTAGTCTCCCGGTGTCAGATTTGGTAGCTGAACCAAACCAGACAGTGATGGAGGTGCACAAAACAGACTCAATGACCGCTGAGTAGAACTGTATCAGCAGCTCCTGTGGGAGGTTGAGCTTCCTCAGCTGACAAAGGAAGTACAGTCTCTGCTGGGCCTTTTTTACAATGGAGTCAATGTGATTGTTCCACTTCAGGTCCTGAGAGATGGTGGTGCCCAGGAACCTGAATGACTCCACAAGCTGCCACTGTGCTGTTCATGATGGTGAGTGGAGGTAGAGCAGGGCTGTTCCTCCTGAAGTCCACTATCATCTCCACCGTTTTGAACATGTTGAGCTCAAGGTTGTTATAACTGCACCAGACAGCCAGTTGTTCAACCTCCAGTCTGTAAGCAGACTCGTCACCGTTTCGGATGAGGCCGATGGCGGTGGTGTCGTCTGCAAATTTCAGGAGCTTCACAGAAGGGTCTTTAGAAGTGCAGTCATTGGTGTACAGGGAGAAGAGCAGTGGGGAGAGAACACACCCCTGGGGGGCGCCAATGCTGGTAGTGAGAGACCTGGATGTGAGTTTCCCCAGTCTCACTCGCTGTTGCCGGTCTGTCAGGAAGCTGGTGATCCACTGACAGATTGAGAATGGCAAGGAGAGCTGGGTCAGTTTAGCTGTAAGAAGATCAGGCATGATGGTGTTGAAGGCCGAACTGAAGTCCACAAATAAGATCCTTGCATAAGACCCAGGTCTGTCAAGATGTTGCAGGATATAATGCAGTCCCATGTTGACTGCATCATCCACAGACCTGTTTGCTCTGTAGGCAAATTGGAGAGGATCCAGCAAGGGTCCAGTGATGTCCTTCAGGTCTTTCAAATGACTTCATGACCACAGATGTGAGAGCGACAGGTCTGTAGTCATTAAGTCCAGCGATTTTGGTTTTTTTTTGAGACAGGAATGAGGGTGGAGCGTTTGAAGCAACGGGGAACTTCACACTGCTCCAATGATCTATTGAAGATCCGCGTGAAGACTGGAGCCAGTTGGTCAGCGCAGGCTTTCAAACAAGCAGATGAGATGCCGTCTGGGCCTGAAGCTTTCCTTATCTTCTGTCTTTTGAAGATTTTGGTTGCCTGCTCCACACAGACCTTAAGCACTTGTTTGGTGGTGGAGGGGGGGAGAGGGGGTGCAGGAGGTGTTGGAGGACGTGTGAAGTGTAGTTCAGAGTGGTTTTGAGGTGTGAGATTGGGTTTCTCAAATCTGCAGTGAAATGTATTTAGCTCATCCGCCAGATGTTGATTCTCAGCAGGTCGGCGGGATGGTGGCTTGTAGTTGGTGATATTCTTCAGGCCTGACCAGACAGCAGCAGGGTTGTTGGAAGAGAACTGGTTTCTCAGCTTTTCAGAATAACTTATTTTAGCTTATCTTCATCCTGTCTAATATGTTTCAGTTTCCAAGTTTTTCTCAGAATTACACTCAAAACATGAAATAGATTGTAACATTAATTATTGGCTCACCTGCGTCGGAAAGATGTCTCTTGGGTGAGAGCCTCATGAAGCTTGCAGATGAACTGCTGTGTCTTCTCTGGGTTGCTTGCACAGAGGATGTTGATGCGTGGGCGACCCTTTTTCTTGGTGTGGTGCAGTTTCTTAGGTAGCATTCGTACCTTGCTGGCCACAAGGGAGTGGTCCGTGTCGCAGTCGGCACTGTGGTAGCTGCGGGTAAGAAGGACGCTAGCTAGTTCCACGGGCCTGGTGATAACGAGATCTAGCTGGTGCCAGTGGCAGGAACGAGGGTGTCTCCATGACACCTGGTGGATCTCCTTGCATTTGAAAAATGTGTTTGTCACACATAGACTGTGGGAGCAGCACATCTCCAGCATTCGCTGACCATTGTCATTGATCTTACCCCTTCCGTGCCTTCTAGTAGGTCTTCTAGTAGGTAGAGGCCCTCGGTACTGGGGATATTGGATATTGCTTGATCCAGAGCCTCGTAGAAGTGATCTTTTTCTTCTGGGTTTGAGCAAAGGGTCGGGGCGTACACGCTAAGGATGTTGGCTGGACCTGACGATGTTTGCAGCCGAAGAGCAAGGATCCTCTCAGTACCTGATGACGGAGGCTCGATGAAGGCGACAAGTGTGTTCTTTACAGCGAAGCCGACACCGTGCTGCCTGGGTTCATCCGAGGGCTTTCCTTGCCAGAAGAAAGTGTATTTGGCTTCCGTGATGGTACTACTGTCAGCCAGTCGGGTCTCTTGAAGACAGGCAATGACAATAACGGCAGTCTTTCGTGTATCGTTGACCTGCTGCAGGTCAGTGGTGGATCCAGGACACAAGGTCCTGACGTTCCAGCTTGCAAAACGAAGTGCTGGAGTCTTCTTTCTTCTTTGTATCTTGCCTGGTGCAGAGTTTGTGGCCTGCTTGTCGAGATAATTCTCTAAGCTCCACGCACCCAGTGAAGCAAGCAGGCCATGGCGGGACAGCACCTTATTGACTGGGGGCTGCCCAGCTTGAGCCGGGCGGTAGCTGTCCAATGAGACATAACGATCTCTCCCAAAGTCGAAAGCGCCCCCTGGCGCCAAGCTCTACGCCAATCGAGCTACGGCTTAGAACCGGTAGATTGCTGCTTCCCGTGTTGTGCCGACGCCTTATGACGACGCTGGAGTGTCCTCTCAAGTGGAGCTACAAAGCCTGGGCAGGCTAAAATGGAGAATCAGCTGTTGCCCATGCAGCAGACCCCCCCTCTCCACACAGCTGGTGGACCCAAGGGAACGACAAATGTCGATACAGCTTGGTACCAACTGCATCGCAGGAGTTACCGGAGTGACGTTGAAGTCAATGTCGAACCGCCTTAGGGACTCCGTCTCCGGATTTGCTGTCAGGGTTTACTCCCTTAGCCTTTCCCGTGAATGGGTATAGCCACAAGGCAGCGGAGGTTTGGGATCAGAGTTTTTCTTCTCCTAGATGAGCTACCACCCAAGGTTTACGAACCCCATCTACCCGAGGGAACTGGTTTTAAGGCACCAGTGGCCCGCCTGCACCCCTTCTCCTGTCAGTGTCACTGTCCTGTCTCATTCACTTTGGCAATGTGAATGAGGCGTCTGGTTGAACGGATACGTCTTGCCAGTTTGAGACCTGTGAGAAGCGTTGAGATCCCAGCTTCTTGCTCACATATGAGAGCTTGAGATAAGCAACTGCAGCAATGGCTTTGGTTGAAGCATCTGAAAACATGCACAATTCTTTGCATGTAGCTTCTGAGGGTGACTGCTCTGAGTAGGTTCTAGGTATCTGGAGATGTATTAGTTCTTGTAAGGAATTGCGCTATGTCCTGAGGCAATGGAGAGTCCCAATCAGTGTTCCCCAAGCTTAAAGTTCGAAGAATGAATTTACTTTGGATGGTTACTGGGTGTAACGGGTGAAGTGGTGTGCGATGCGGAGAAACACGGAGAACACGAAAGTAAACCGAAAACACTTTAATAACAGAAACTAAGAAGCACATGGGGGTGCAAAACTCAGGAGCAGTACATCCACACGCTACACATATGAAACGTCAACGATAGACAAGGACTAGGGAAGGCATGAGACATTAAATAGACAGGATAATACAAAACACCTGAACTGCAAACAAGGGGAATAGGCTGACGTCACAGAGGATGGGAACACAGAAAGGACACACAGGAGGAACGTGACATGACTGTTACACTGGGGCAGCAAATCCTTAAGGGTCATACAAACTGTTAATAGTTGACAAGACTACTTGACGTGTAAAAGGCTTCATTCCCTCAGGTACTTGAAAAATGAAGTCGTCTGTTTTGAGGACCCAGTTTAACCCAAGACTGCGGAGTATGGGAGGATTATCCGTATCCAGATCCAGGTCTTAGATCTTGTGATGGAAAGGCCTCCATGACCTCCCTCCTATTTGAGGCAATCTTGTGCAACCTCACATTTGATCTTGCGAGAATGTTTTGTGTCCTCCTCAGCAAACTCACTGCTTCTTCTTCTGTGGGAAGAGATTTCAAACCATCGTCTACATAGAAATCCCATTCTACAAACTTTTGCACTTGAGAATCTTGCTCCTGTCCTTCCAAGTGGACAGATTTTCTGAGACCATAGATGGCAACTGCTGGCGATGGGGTGGTTCTAAAGACATGTACCTTCATACGATACTCCACTATCTCTTTGCTAGTGTCAGGGTTCTGTCACTTCAGTTTGGTTTTCTAGTGTGCTGGTTGAGAGAGCTCTGACACTGCCCCTTTGTGTCTTGTGATTGTAAACCCCGCCCACCTTGTTACCTCGTTTCCCTTGAGTGTTGTCAGCTGTTCTCAGCTCGTTACCTTCCCTCATGTGTCCCTATTTAATCCCGGTGTGTTTGCTGTCCTGTGTCGCGTCGTTGTCGCTCAATGTTCTGTGCTTGTGTACCTGGTTTTCTGGTCCCCTGTAAATCCGTTTCATCCGGTTGGTTTGTTTTTGTTCTTAGTGTCTAGTTATTGTGTTAAGTTATGTTTTCCCCCTTGTGGGTTTTTGCTTATTGAGATTTTCTTTATTTGTTAATAAATTACGCATTTCCCCTGCACTTGAGTCCTCCCCGTTTATGCGTTCCGTGACAGCTAGGGTCATTGTCTCGGAACCACAAAAATCTCAAAAAGTTTCTGTCTTCTTCTCTAACAGGAAAACAATAAAACATCTGACAAAAGTGGCAACTGACAAAATCAAATAAGCACACACAAATGTGAATTATTGAGGTCAGGGCCTGTTAACAGCACATCATTAAGGGAGACACCATTATTTTGGGAACTAGAATCAAACACCACCCGGATTTGTCCAGGATTTTTTGGATGGTATACACCAAAGATGGGGAGATACCACAGTTATTCTTCGTCTTTGAGAGGTGTATCCAAAAATGAATTCAGTTGTAGATATTATTAATACAACCTTATTAAATCATTAACCTTTACAATAAATATGCTTTTTGTAACATGTCATTTGAAGATACTGAACATTTATTTATTTTTTACTTTAAAATTGTTTTAAAAAACATATTTTCTGAAAAACAAAGTTATGTAATTAATCTGGCAAAGCTTTATATTCCTAAGACAAAAATAACTTTAAAAATTATAACAAAAATATATGACCTTTTATAACACCGACCTATATTTCAAAACACTTTCATACATACATTTGCTGGATGACAATTAAAATGTGGTGGGATAACTGCTGTCATTGAGGCATCTGACCCCGGCCTCCTTGTTACCCCACTCATTTCTCACTGAATTTTGCCAGTGTTGTCTTTCTCCTTTTGCCTTTTGTTTTGGTCTCTGTCTAGTTGTGGGCAGAGCGAGGCTGCATGAAACACTGAAACACTTGAAGCAAATGTGCCGTATTGTGTCAAGGCTTCGAAACTATACCAACACCCGTCTCCACGGTCACACCTAGTGGTCAATTGCACGTTGTCTGGGACTACTTTGACAACAAGCCATTTGAAACAATAAAAATGTTGTGTTTTTATTAATGTGGTGAGTTTTTAACATCCTCACTATTTAACTATAATACAGTAATACCTCGGTTTACGAGCGACTTGGTATGCGAGCAAATCAGTGTACAAGCATGGAGGGTCGAATCGGTGTACGAGAAAAAATTTCCCTCACCCATGCACATTTTTGTGTGGAAAAAGTTGGTGCGCATTTTTACAGGAAATATCTTAACGACAGCCTCTCATAACACAGTCACAAGGTTCCAACCCCTTTATCACCCATTAACTCATTCATTCTCTCAGCGTCGCTTGGTTTGGCTGCATCATTCACCACAGTGCATACTTTTATAAGTGATTTACAGAAGTTTTTACCTCATATTCTTAACATTAATTAACTGTGATTAGTTACACGTAGTGAAATATACACGTAGAGTACCTCTAAGCAGTAACTGTCACGGTTCATGAATTCAGTGTCTCCTAGTTCTGCCTGAGTGTTTATGTGTGTGTGTGGTCACTGAACACCTGATTCTCATATCATCTGCCTATCTCCCCTCTTTTATTGGCGGCTCCCGTGAATTCGTTCGTTCGTGCCTCCTGTGAATTCGTTCTATCGCGGCTCCTGCGGGTTCGTTCGTTCACGGCTCCCATGTTCCACGACTTTAACTCTGGATTATCACTTCATTTGTTTTCTGCACTATTATAATAAATTCACTCATTTGCTCTCATCCTTGCTTTCCCCGCTCCCCCCTCCCCCTCCTCCATCCTCCTCTATCCTCCTCCCTCCTTCCTCTCTCTCCTCCAAGCAGGCTGCTCAAACCTGAAGTGCATTACAGTAAATTGTCAAGTATTTTTAGAGTTTAATTGTCAATTATTAATTAGTATTTATATGAGAACTTAATGGTTACAATTTTAACTGCAATTAATAGGGTAAAACCATTTTTTTTTAAATGGGCATTTGTGGTCATGTAGAACGAATTAATTGATTTTTAGTTTATTCTTATGGGGACATTTGTTTTGGTGTACGAGCATTTTGGTTTACGAGCTTGTAAACCGAGGTATTACTGTATATAATAACAACAACTAGGTTATTTTGTAAAAACAAATCAATCCACAATGGTCTCATTTTTGTTTGTTTTTTGTGTTTTACAGATTTTTATTCAAAAATATTAATTGCTCTGGTGTGGAAGGACTTAGTCTACTACTTTTTTTATAGATCATTTCTCCAGCCAAGGACATACAATACAATACACTGTCTCTAGTATATCAGTAAATACTGTATATTAATTTAAATGTAGCCTAAATATAACTAACTAAATCGCACTATAAATGTCACTATATTGTAAATGCTATCTCAAAATCTTTCTCTGACAAAAACCCATGAGATGAAGGTACTTTAACTCATCTTTTAAACTTTGTGGGAGTTGAAACAGATGTGTGAATGTGTGGTTTATTCCCGCCCCTGTCAATCAAATGTAGACTCGGCAAGCATACCGCCTGTCAAGACACTTGTGAAACGTGCAGAAGCTTAGTTTAGCCATAGTCACGTAACATGGGTGTTTTGAATCACAGTTTCGGAGCAGTGTTTCGCACCAACACCTACGCCTCGGGATCTCAATACATTATCGAAACGTTAGTTTCGCATAAGCATCCCTATCTCTGCCTTCTGTTTCCCCTCTCAGGCACTCCTACACTTCTTACCACCCCTAGGTTGTCAGTATTCTCCTTTTTCAGAGTGTCCTACCCTCTATGCTGCCTGACTACCCCTGCAGCCCAGCCTGGTTGTTGCCCCATTTCGTCCTAACTACAAAACAATACCTAGAGGCCTTTGCCAAGCTACTTCCTTTTGTTTTGTCTTCCTGCCTCCAGTGTTTTGATTTTGGACTAAATTTGAGTACCTGCAGCCTGAGTCCGTGTCCCACCCTGACAAAAACAGCAAGGCTCACTTTTCATGCTGGGGTGTCCCGTGGCGGCATGGCTGTCTTGTGATCCTACAACATAGACAGAAAGGTGACACAAAAGAATATCATCATTTTACTTTAGTTACTCATGCAGAAGGAATGTCATTTAAATCTCACTATGCTGTAATTCAAACACAAAATGCCGGCCAGACAGCATAACACTCATATTTCAAACACATTAACATATTTGAAATAAGGGATCATCTCAAATCTGGGGTAATAGGTGACATCAATAAATTCAAAAAGTGACAAAGTTTAAAAAAGTTTTCAGACACTTCATAAAAAACAGAATTACAGCACGTACACTTAAGTGTATTGTCTGTTTCAGCAAGATTGTAAACTAACAGGCAAGTTTCCTCCCTATAGATACACGTTTTAGACTCTGGACACTAAGACTCTAGCTTAATCCCCCACTCACCACTAACCCTAACCTCACATAATATAAGGTACAGACAGAACAGCTCACAGGCATCAAACCTTAGCACAGGATTATGGGAATTAAAATCATTTAATTAAAGCATACTAATATTCTAGGGGCTAAGGAGACCAGTTATAGGATGATGCTAAGGATTGGTGAGCCAGTTGTGAACTATCTCTTGTCTGGGTGGGGGGGCATCATCCCTGAAAACCCAGGTGCCGCCCACCAAATCATCGCAAACTACATCATCTCTGGTGGGCAGAGCTTATATGGAAGTTTGATAGGAAGCAGTTAGCAACAGTCATTCACTCGTCTCGCCTCGCCTCGCCGCTCATGATCTAAGGCGACATTAATGCTTGAGCTCCTCGTATAGAGAGTGTTGATTCTAGCTGGGAAAATGCTCAGACTTAGTCTAGAACTACAATAACCATCATTCCCTGTCAAGGGAACTCGCACTGCGTCCAACGCATGTGGGACCGCCTTAGCGTGATTGTCTCTTGAAGCGCAATGAAATCCAGGTATACGAGTGCACATCACCGAGGGTGACGTCATGAGCCAGGAGTATATAGAGTGCGCCGTGACCCGGAAGCGGCAGTTTTAGTGTCTTCAACAAGCTTTTTTTAAGTTTTTTTTTTTTGTAACACTTACCTCTTCTTATGGCGTATGTTCATTCAGACGTTGTGTCACTCCCTGCCCGCGTTTTATCACGAGCAGTGATACATATGCTCTGTGTGTAACTTGTTTGGGCATGCACGCTCAGCGCTCGAGGGTCCTCATGGGTCTGGCCAATGCCTTATCTCCTCCCTTACCCATAGGCGGAGTTTCACTTTTGTGCTTGGGGGGGCACCTGCCAGGCCAGCAGACCAGGAGCTCAGAATTTTTTTATATTCTATTTATATATCATACATTCTACATGTAAAATACATTTACAATGAACAATGACTTTATACCAGTGCTTCTCAATTATTTTCTGTCACGCCCCCCTAGAAAGAGGTAAACATTTTGCACCCTAAAGAGCGTTTACGGGGCGATGCCTAGAGTGGAGATTGATGAAGCATTTCGCTTCATCAATCAGTGTCCAGTGTCCACTCACGGTCGGACACTTCTAGGAAGTGTTAAGTTTCGCGGTGGCAGTACCTGCTAGTGCTATTCTTCTACATATATGACTGTTATAGTGGCTCAAATCCAGGGGGTTTTCCTCGAGGGGCAACCCTTCCCGCCTGATCAAGGTCTCAAGGTGATGCCTGCGGGTCTTGCATCAGAGGAAGAAAGCTTGGTTTCTTTACCGAAGGCCTGTACTGGGATCACTCTGTCACCACGTAATGCTGTTGACAGACGCCTCCCGCTTGGGTTGGGGGGTGGCCCTGAGAGGCCGATCGACTCAGGGTCTGTGGAGCAGACACCACCTCTCCTGGCACATAGAATGCGCCGGACCCGTGGGCTGTCTGGTTAGCGCTTCAAGCTTTTCTCCCAGACCTCATGTGGACCCAAAGGCAACTCAGCTCCCTTCGAGCAGTTTACATCCCGGGGTTCCCGAATTTGGGGGTAGACTTCCTGTCGAGATAGGGGCTGAGGCCCGGGGAATGAAGACTCGACACCAAGGTCTATCCCACAAGGTAGACTCAGGTGGTCTCGTTGAGACCATTCTCCACTCTAGAGCCCCGTCCACGAGGAAACTCTATGCTCGGAAGTAGAAAAACTTCACTTCCTGGTGCAGCGACAAACATCTAGAATAGGGGTGTCAAACTCATTTTGGTCGGGGGGGTCGCACACTGCTTAATCTGATGTCAAGGGGGCCGAGCACTAAACTCATAGCAAAATCACAAAGAACTAACAATATTTCCGCTTTTTTGTGGACTATTATATTAGTGCATTATATTATAAATGATATTAAATTATAAAAATCTTTAAGGGAGCTTCTCTTCCTGACTCTCGTGACTGCAGACGTGTTTTCCTAAGCTCCGCTCTGACCTGCTTTGCCCTTGCGCTAGTATCTGTCTGTTCTTCTTCGGACCCGCTGCTTGCTGGACTCCTGACAATATTGAAATGGATATGATTGGATTACTGATAGCGGGATTCCCATTCTTTGGCTTTGGGATTATCCTGACCTATCGAAAGATTGGCAAGACAGCTGCGAGCAAATTCACCCAGCCGCTGTCTGTAGAAATGAAGAATTGCCTCGAGGTCGTGTCTGACCGTCTGAAGGAATTAGATCAGCGAGTGATAAAGATTGAGGAACTGAATCGTAACCTATGCAAACTGTATCGTAACAACACAGTCCAGACAGCGAGCCAGATCGGTGAACTTTCACGAATGGTATCCGGTCTGGCTATGAGGTTGGACACGGTGCTGAGGACCAGAAATGAACTTGATTGGATTGAACTGACTGATTATGATCCGGACAAAAGTACCGATCAACGAATGGATTATTAAAAAGGAGTTTTATTTCTGCCCCTATCTCTCGTTGGGAAGCCAGCATGATGACAGCCTGGTCTCCCTTATCTTCCTTCAGGGACAAAGCCACAGAACTGTTCTCAAAACATCTGATGTTGTGACTACTACTCTTCCTCTCACCCGCCTGCGTCCTGCCTCTATCTGTTCTTATCTATTTCCCTCCCCAATCTCCAATGAAAAAAATCCCTATGTGTGTGTGTTAAATTGCAGTATTATGTTCTTATGTGTAATGTATGTTTGTATATTATGTTTGTTTTTGTTGTGTCTGCTGCTATGTATGCTTGCTAAACTGCACTCATTTCTTGGCGCCGCAAATGGCGTCTCGGTGTTTGAGCTCTTCAGTGATTGTTTTTGTTTGTTTGTTCATGTTGTGTTGTATATGTGCACTGGAAGCTTCAGCACTAACACAAATTCCTTGTGTGTGACAAGCACACTTGGCGATAAAGCTCTTTTCTCATTCTGATTCTAATTTAAATTAAATGAATTGTCCTTTTACAAAATATATTACAAACAACCTACATATAGTATGTGCAATTTCAAAAACACAGTTTACTCAGTTTAACATTTATTTAAGTGCATTATGCATTAAAAAGTGTCTATTATTTTACAATGATGCAAAGCATTTAGTCACAGTTTTGCGGAACTTAAAAACACTGTCCTGCATGTTAACAAAAATCAAATATCAATTATTTAAAATTCATTTTCCAACTCAGGGAAGCAATTCTGAACAAATGAATTAATTTCACACACTTAAAATCTTAAGTGGCAGCTGTTTAAAAAAAAAGTTTTGTAAAATTTGAAAGTTTATACATAAGTATGTGTGTTTTTTTTAGGTAAACAAATTAACTTTATCACTTTGTGAAAACTGCAATTTGTAATTAGAGTTCGCTAAAGACCTGTCATCAGGATGAACGCTTCTGCGCATAGCTGTTCTCACTGCAGCATCACTGGCCTCTCCGGGTGAAAACAGATCGCTGTTTCCTCAGACCCACCATCATTTCATTTACCTTCTGTATTCTCAGTTGTCCGTGCAAGCTGTTGTATTTCTCGCCATGCTGAGTTTTATGGTAATCATGCAGTTTAGGTGCCTATATTCAAACGGTCACATATCGCGTAATTTCAGACGGCTGGCAGAACTTCGTAGATCCGAACGACAGAGAGATCCACATGAACAACGTTGAGAATATATGGATGCGTGCCAAACACAAACTTAAACACAGTTCGGCACGTCACGCATCCTATTTCCATCCTCACGAGTGATCCGAAATAATAATCCGATTGCGAAACGATGACGTTTACAGAAGCATTATCTGCTATAGCTGCCGATTATCCCGTGTAGATGTTGGGTTAAAACTGTTTTGTTGCTTTTCATGTATGATTATCTTTAAATCCCTATTGCTTATTTAGTGTTTTTTGAATATACGCACCTAAACTGCATGCTTAATGGTTTTATAGTGGCGCCGAATATTATATTCCTTAAGCATCAAAACTTGCTGCTGCACACCAGCACAGGGGTTTCCCATTCACCTCCGTGAACATATAGGAAGAGGTCAATTTTTCTTGATAAATCCGCCACTTTGTGTCCACTTTTCTCTTTTTTGACAAAGATATTTCGATGATGAGGTTGCCACGGATAACAGGAAAGCGCGTAAACTGACGGAACTAAACGCCGAAAATGAAAATAATTTTTTTCATACTGCAGATTTATCTCCGCGGGCCGTACATTTGACACCCCTGATCTAGACCCAGTGACCTGCCAAGTTAGTATCTTTCTGGAGTTTCTACAAGAAAGATTTGCTGCCGGACTCTCCCCCTACACGCTTAAGGTGTACGTGGCTGCCATTGCGGCTTACCACGTACCCCCAAGTGGTACCCCTTTGGGTCAGGAACCCCTAGTAGTGCGTTTCCTTCGTGGCACTCTGAAGCTAAGGCCTGCGGTACGCTCTCGGGTGCCGCCCTGGGACCTTTCCATGGTACTCCAGGTTCTATCCCAGGCACCCTTTGAGCCGCTCGTGGACTTCTCGGAGAAATTCCTTAAAACGGTGTTCCTTTTAGCTATCTCCTCCTTTAAGAGGGTTGGCGACCTTCAGGCTCTCTCAGTGGCCCCTTCCTGTCTGGAGTTTGCTCCCGGCCTGGCGAAAGCCTTTCTCTTTCCCAGACATATATACTATAGACATATATATATACATGTATATACTCCTGGCTCATGGCGTCACACTCGCACACCTGGATTTCATTGCACTTCAAGAGACAATCATACTAAGGCATTCCCATATGTGTTCGACGTAGTGTCTCGTTCCCTCTAAGGGAACTAGGGTTACGTAAGTAACCTGAGATGTTTTCACACACAACAACACAGTAACTTTGTGTTGCTTTTTTGTTGTGAATTTAAAAGTAATGTGTTATGTGACGGTATTGCCTGGGCGGTCTTGCTACTGTAGAATAAAATCAGTTCCACAGCAATTTCCATTAACTCTGCTTTATTTATGACAATTCCTGTATTTAAGTTTTTTTTTTAACATATTGCTCTTTTAATTTTGTGATCGTATAGTGAACATTTTAACTAATAATTAAAAAAAACAGAAAACATCTCCCCCTTGCAGTGAGTGTTCGTAACTTTACATTAATAAGACAATATTTCAAACAAACTCATTTTACAAACATATCTGCACAATGGAGATACACAGAAGAAATAAGGGATCGATAGAATGGAGAATGAAATCAGTTCTATGTGAAACTAGTCAAAACACACAATAAGAAAATACTTTCGACGCCAAACACATCTCAACATTTCTCTTAAATATTAATTAATTATCCCAGGGAGTGACACAGTCTAAATTGCTGTTGTTCACTCACCATAGTTGATTTTACATATATGGTGTGGATTTCCTTGTTTTTTTTAAACAACTAGGGTTCTCTTTGCACACATACAAGTCAGCGACAAACACACTCGACCATTTCACAGCGCTTGCTGAAGAAACTAATGCTGCCACTTCCCAGCTTTATAGCTTCCCGCGTCCTGAGGTCATCGATCTGTGAAGTGCATTCACACTTTGAATCGGTTCTCTTCGGATTCTGCCATTAGCAATGTCCTCTAATATTGCCAAAGTTGCCATTGCCATAGACTAATTGTTCATTTTACCCTTCAATTTGCACGTGTTTTTATAT
The DNA here is from genome assembly GCA_037043235.1 of Rhodeus uyekii. Taxonomy (NCBI): domain Eukaryota; kingdom Metazoa; phylum Chordata; class Actinopteri; order Cypriniformes; family Acheilognathidae; genus Rhodeus; species Rhodeus uyekii. The sequence continues at coordinate 2,859,060 of JAWRVZ010000060.1, forward strand.
GTTCTTACTTAATTGCATAATTTATAGAATATTCCCATAAGGCTTGTGTGACAATATATATATATATATATATTGTCACACAAGCCTTATGGGAATATTCTATAAATTATGCAATACTACTACTACAGGCAATGAAGTGAAGCTGCAAACATTATACAACGAATTTTTCTATAAGTCTGTGTGAAGCATTGCTATTTATTTGCAATGTATAAAATCATTTATATATATATATATATATATATATATATATATATATAAATGATTTTATACATTGCAAATCATTTATATATATATATATATATATATATATATATATATAAATAAAAATGATTTATATATATATATATATATATATATATATATATATATATATATATATATATAAATGATTTTATACATTGCAAATCATTTATATATTTATATATATATATATATATATATATATATATATAAATGATTTTATACATTGCAAATCATTTATATATTTATATATATATATATATATATATATATATATATAAATGATTTTATACATTGCAAATAAATAGCAATGCTTCACACAGACTTATAGAAAAATTCGTTGTATAATGTTTGCAGCTTCACTTCATTGCCTGTAGGAGTCGCCAATGGACAAAACAATGAGATATGTACTTACGCCAGACATGAACTTGCCGTGGAGAAACGCACATTGTCACGTTAGTTTCACTTTTAGTACATCCGACTGTGAGCGTGAAAGCTGGCGAACGCAACGTTTTTGTGTGTAAGTAGTGTTGATACATGAGGCCCCAGGTGTATGCAATCAGTCCAATGTGTGGGTTGCTGGGAAATGTAGTGTGTAGTGAAGTGTCAGTATAAGTGTGTGAGCTCCCTCTGGTGGACATGGAGGGGAGAACAGAGCTCATAATCATAACAGAAGTTCACAAGCACTTCACCATTCCACAATTATTTTATTTTATTTTGATTGTATATGCCAACATGAGCCTTGCCTATGGATTCATAGGTTTAGGACTAAGTTTAAAGTTTATGTAAATAAGACTGCATGTGTTGATCAAAGCAGATTCATAAAAAATGTTTCTATAGACGTTAATTTGTCCCATTTATTATTTTGTTTCATAAATTCATTAAAAGGCTAATTTGTTCACATGTTGTAAGTAGCCTATCAAATTAACAAATGAAAAAAAAAAAGATTGCTTTTATGGAATTCTCAGAGTGAATTGTTACATGAAACAGTAAAAAAAAAAAGAATAGGTCCTCTGGTACAAGCAGCTCTTCAACTTTTGACCACAAGATGTCATTAGTGTGCACCGTGTTGAAAAGCTTCGAGTAATGAACCTTTTTACAATGCAGTTGAGGGGAAAGCCTCGGTGATTCACAAAGCTTCATTTCGCCATCACTAGCCATCACTTTAAGACACTCCAATACAGTTTAATATTATTAGTGTGATCATTGTTTCACGCCAGCTTATCTGTCAAAAGATAAAAACACACTTTATTCACGGAGAAAAACCACGTTGTGGGTACACTGCAACTCATCACATGCTAACACTGCTTCTGTGTTGTTAGTTACTGACACGTTGTGTGCATTCGGTTGCCCCCTGCTGGCGAAACCCGTTATTCGATTCTCAAATATGTGGAAAGGAATGCGTTTTGTCGTTTAAAAACGTTTATAATGATCATGTTAGCTGATCTATGATGCGCGTAGGGCGCCACCATGTTTGTTTGCGCCACAGTTCGGAGAATCTGATCGGTCTGATTTATAACGCAAATTCAGTCGCTTCTCCCGAAAAACATGACAGTAAGTGACCAGTGAAGTGAGAGAAGAATACAGTGAACTTTATAGTTACCTATGCAATGTGTATATGATTTATCTGATCGATTTAGAATTGAACGATTGCTATTTCTGCTTTTATGGACATCTGTGTGTATTTTTCAAACTAGAGATGTATACTAGATACTAGAGATGTATTGTTTTGTGAGTGGTTATGAGTATTTAAATGTCTGAAACCGAAAATAAACCTTATTTGGTTGAAAACTCTGAGTAGTTGTTATATAAGACAAGCTCTGAGCGCGTCCGTCTCTGAATCGGCGCCAGATGACACGTGAAAACACATTTGAATTTAGCAGTTGATGACGTGAAGCACGAACGTTCTAATCACACCAGTGTGATCGTACCCTCCAGGGCCCAACCAAGACTGATCACACCAATGTGATCGTGCGTGCGAAAGGGTTAACAAAATAAATGCTCATGGCTGCACTAAGTATTAAGTATCAAAAATATTATATGTTCATGTTATATTTTAGTTGTTGCTTTTAATCTTTGTTCTATATTCTCTGAATTGTATTACAATACCTTACATTTGCCTTGTACTGTTTGCATTGTACTTGCCTGTAATTAAATACTTTTTTTAAACTGGTTATAGAACAAAGATTTCATATTAAATCCATAACATCTGTCTCCATCCTCCACATGACGTTCACAGTCTGGTCATGATCCTCCTGTTTGTCCCTCATGTGTTGCCGTAACTGTCTTGTAAGTTTGTGAATTTAAACATTATTGTAAAACTTTCAAGTTTATACATAAGTATGTGTGGGGTTTTTTATGTAACAAAATAACTTTATCAATTTGCGAAAACTGCAATTTGCAATTAGAATTCGCTAAAGACCTGAAATGGTTTCTCAAACTCCCTCAGCAAATCTGAAATCTTGTCTTTTTACTGTCTGTCGTCAGGATGAACGCTTGCTGCACGTAACTGGCTTTCACTGCAGCATCACTGGCCTCTCAGCTCCAGGTGAAAACAGATCGCTGTTTCCTCAGACCCACCAACATTTAATTTACCTTCTGTATTCTCAGTTCTGCGTGTAAGCTATTGTATTTCTCGCCATGCTGAGTTTCATGTAATTATGGAGTTTAGGTGCCTATTTTCAAACAGTCACAGATCACATAATTTCAGACGGCTGAAATTACAAACGCAAACTTAAAACACAGTTTGCCAGGTCACGCATCCTGTTTCCACCCTACCTCATGAGTTTGTGTTCCGAAACCCATTTCAAAGCGATGACATTTGCAGCAGTATTATCTGTTATAGCTGCTAAGTATCCCGTGCAGATATTGGGTTAAAACTGTTTTGTTGCATTCCTCGACCATGTATGATTATCTTTAAGTCCCTATTGCTTATTTAGTAGTTTATAGTTTTATAATGGCGCCGAATATTATATTCCTTAAGCACCAAAACTGCATGCACACCAGCACACGGGTTTCCCATTCACCTCCGTGAACATATAGGAAGAGGTCAATTTTTCTTGAAAAATCCGGCACTTTGTGTCCACTTTCCTCTTTTTTGACGAAGATATTTCGATGATGAGGTTGCCACGGCCAACAGGACAGTAAACTGACGGAACTAAACGCCAATCAGACCCTGAAGCTCAGTGTTGCCATCTGCTGTTAGTTCCGCCGAAAATGAAAATATTTTTTTTCATATTGCAGATTTATCTCCCAGGCCGCACTGAACACCCTGGCGGTCCGGATCCGGCCCGTGGGCCATACGTTTGACACCCCTGGTCTAAAATAATCAGAAATACACACCTTCCACTTAAGTAACGTCTTGTCCCCTGTGGTTTATTTATTGAAAGTGCTGTTTAGAGACACATGCAAAGAATATACCATGTATATGGCTATGACTTCATAACTTTAAGTGTAATAGACATGATAGAAGTGTGAGAGTTGTATAGGTAAAAAAAACACAACAACAAAAACAATAAGACTTTTCATGCTGGGGTGTCCTGTCTTCTTTGATCGGAAGCAGTCAGCAACAGTCAGGCACTCGCCTCGCCGCTCATGATCTAAGGCGACATTTATGCTTATGCTCCTCGTACAGAGAGTGTTGGTTCTAGTTGAGAGTTCTGAGTCTAGAACTACAATAACCATCATTTTCAGACACAGCAACTCTAGATTTCTCTCAACATGAGGACAGTAGAGCTGTCAGTCAATACATGAAACAACAAAGTAACTTTGTGTTACTTTTTTGTTGTGAATTTAAAAGTAATGTGTTACTTCACTAGTCACTTGAGGAAAGTAATCTGATTGTGTAACTCAACCGGACAAAACCATGGGACGCGGCAGACCACAAATAACATATACACAAACATTAATCACCCGATGAATGCGGAATAGGGAGTGTGGAAGGCATTTTCTGCTCCCATAAAAACAACACACAGGCTGTGTGTATCCCCAGGGAGTGATACAGTCTAAATTGCTGTTGTTCACTCACCATAGTTGATCTTGCATATAATATGGTGTAGGATTATTTTTTTTTAAATAACTAGGGTTCTCTCTGCACACATTCAAGCCAAGGACAAACACACTCAACCGTTTCACAACGCTTGCTGACAATCTAAAGCTGCTGCTCCTGGCTTTATAGCTTGCTGTGTCATGAGGTCATCCATCTGTGACGGGTGTTTACACTCCAAATCGATTCTATTGTGCTTTGTGAATACTCGATCCATACCGGAAACACGATTGCTACAGCGCATGTGGGAAAATAACGCTACTTCCTGTCTGAAGTGTGTCGAAAAAATTGTATGGTTCAAGTCAACAGTCAATGTCACGACTCGATCCGTTCTGGAAATAGTTATTTACTTTTATCTTAATATAAATACACTTTTTGGTCAAATATATCAAGGTTAATTTGTGGCATTAATGAAGTTGTTTAAATTAAATAATGGAAAAATAAATCAAATCAAACTAAATCGTTTAGATTTGTTAAATCCCATTTATGAAATGCAGCTGTGTATATAAGACTGTGTGTTAGTTTGCATTTCAAATTTCATTTTCAAAAGATGTATAATTAAGTATAATTAAGTATAATTTGACCATGAATTATTTCATGGTTATAATTTATGAATTATTTCATCCATAAGTAATTTATTCATAAATTAATTCAGATATAGATATCATTAATACAACCTTATTAAATCCTCAACCTTTAAACATGCTTTTTGTAACCCTTTATTAGAAGATACTGAATTTTTTTTTTTTTATTGTGATTTTTCAATTTCTTTTTGGACTGTGTAAAAGATTGTAAAATTTAAAATTGTTTAAAAAACTATTTTGTCAGTCCTTTAGGTTTGGTGAAATATACAAATGCAATCAAGTCAAGAGAACAGTAACTTCATCCTGCATGACTTTCTTTCTTGCAAAATATTACAGGAAACAGCACAATATCTGCTTTCTGGATCGATCCAGTTGGTCAGATGAATACCAAGAACATCTGTGTAAAAGTATTTGTGGTGACTGTCCTAACGTCTTGTCCTCTGTGGTTTATTTATTGAAAGTGCTGTTTAGAGACATATACAAAGAATATATCATATATATGGCCATGACATCGTAGCTTTAAGTGTAATAGACATGATAGAAGTGTGAGAGTTGTATAGGTAAAAAAAATAAAAATAAATAAATAAACTCACTTTTCATGCTGGGGTGTCCTGTCTTGTGATCCCACAACGTAGACATAAGTTTCTCATGTAGAAGAACTGTCATTTAAATCTCACTATGCTGCCTTTGTTCATGTTTTCATTAATTTCAAACTACATAAAAAAAACACACAAACAAATTGTAAACAGCATCATCGAATCAATATAAAATCCTAATTCATGTTAAATGTTCTTTATGGCTAAGTGTCTCCTTTCCTATATGCCAAAAACACTTTCTTGGTAAATTGACCTGTTGGGTTTACTTTTGTGCAAACATAATTTCTGTGTAGATTATGTTTGAAAGTAATCCATAGCCTTTACAAGGGTGTGAAACTTTGCATTTCAACATCATGATATAACAGCTTAACACTCATATTCAAACACAAAATGCCGGTCAGACAGCATAACACTCGCATTTAAAACACAAAAACATATTTGAAATGAGGGATTGTCTCTAATCTGGGGTAATAGGTGTCATCAATAACTCAAAAGTGACAGAATGTTTAAAACAGTTCACAAAACCAGAATTACAGCACGTCCACTTGAGTGTATTGTCTGTTTCAGCAAGATTGTAGACTAACAGGCAAGTTTCCTCCCTATAAGGAGAAGTTTTTGGACTCAGGACACTAAGAGGCTGGCCATAATCCCCCACCCACCAACTCAGGTGAATATAAAGGTCAGACAGAACAGCTCACAGGAATCAAACTTCAGCACAGGATCATCCTGAACATCTCCACACACTGAGGCAACATGGACCCAAGAGCTTCCCTCTCCGTTCTGCTGATGGTATTTGGCATCTCCCAGGCAGCTCCTCTCGTGGTAAGATCCTCTCTAGTCTCGGCTTTTAACTGATTAACAGTCGTCAAATGAGTTGTTTCTACCATCAGGAGAAGAGGCTTGAAGGCATGTTGGTATCAAACCCTGAATCTGTGGACATCACCTCAAGGATTTTGGAGTCCAACAAAGGTCAGGAGCCTTCTTATAAGATTTCAATAAGGATAGAAATTTCAGAGGTTTCAGGAAATAGTGGTCAAATGTGGTCATGATGTATAAATATGTTGCTATTTCATCAGTGTGTTTCTCTTTCAATACAGGATCTTCTAAATTCTTAATGGAAGGAGATCTGGTGCTTCCCAAAACCAGAAATGCTCTCTCCTGCTTCAACAACAACTGTTTGTGGAAGAAAAACTCTAGCAACATAGTGGAGGTTCCTTACACACTGAGCAGTGAATACTGTACGAGAATCTCCTTCGTTCATTTAATTTATCTATTATTCATTTCGATGCCATTTCAAGCCTGTGGCCCCTTTTGTTTGCAGCTGATTCTCAAAAAATAGTGATTGCGAACGCCATGTCAACCTTCCACAACAAAACCTGCATCCGCTTTGTGCCCAGATCATCTCAGACCGACTACATCAGTATTGAGAGCAAGAATGGGTGAGAATAATCATGCAAAACCAACACAAAACATTTAACAGGCCTCAGTACAAAAAAAAATCAATATTTAAAAATAAAAATCTTTATTTCCTCGCTCCTCTCAGGTGCTACTCTTATCTAGGTAGAATTGGTGGCAAACAGGTGCTCTCCCTCTACAATAAGGGCTGTGTGGGCAATGGCGTTATACAGCATGAGCTCAATCATGCCCTGGGCTTCTACCACGAGCATGTCAGGAGCGATCGTGACCAGTATGTCAAAATCAACTGGGAGAACATCTCTCCTGATATGGTCTCCAGCTTCCAGAAAAAGAACACCAACAACCAAGACACTCCATATGACTACGGCTCCGTCATGCACTATGGAAAAACAATCTTCTCCATCGAGGACGGGAAGAACACCATCACTCCCATTCCTGATGAGACTGTGAAAATAGGAAAACCGAAGGGAATGTCCAACATCGACATCCTAAGGATCAACAAGCTGTATGGATGCTGAAGATGAGACATAATCATCTGTGATATGATGATAGATGAAATGTGATGATAGTCTTTGCTTAATGGTCCTCAACTTCTGAATTGTGTAATTGTGAGTGAGGTGAAATAAAGCAAGTTAAAGCATGAAACCACTTAAATTTTTATTGTTTGCAGTGTTTTGTTTCATCACACATAATAAAAGATGGATGTTTCCCCAAAATGATCAGAGATCAACAATTTTAAAAATTTATTGTAGCGATTTTTATGTGTGACAGAAAAAACTTTAAAAGTGCTTAAATATTGAGGTCTCACTGACCTAGAGCCGGTGTGGGACAGTAAGTACTCAATGTAATAAAGCAACAACAACAACAAACCCTTACATAAACTGTCAGTCTATTTGGTGTTGTGTTGTGAGTAAAAAATGAAAATAAGATGTCAAGTGAAGGCCAGTATAGATTGTGTGTGAACCCTGTCCTGGATACATTAGGACAGCAGTGGATGATATAGCGGGATGAGGAAACGGAATTGTATTTCTGAAATGTTTAATAAAACATTTAACAAATATGAACATTTTTGTGAATTGACATATAATGTTTTTTTACTCTGTATTTTTAAACAAATAAATAAAAATGGAGGGGAAACACGGTATGCATGTCCTTAAGGTATGCACACATTCCTGTATTTTAACCATGAAATGCAGGGCGAAGTCTTCAACATGTGATTTGATATCAGTCAGTCGTTCAGTCAACTGATGGTAAACCAGGAATATCTTCAGAGACTTCTGTGATCCTTTTCAACTCATGTCATCTCTATCTGTGAACAGTGAACTTGTCTTCTACGTTAATGGCAAGAAGGTATGATTACATTACAGATACTAATTTGAAATGTTATCAAATCTGAACATTTAAGGCACAGGTAATTAATTTGTGCAACATGCAAGATGTTCTTTTCATTGTCTAAATAGTTTTTGGCTCATAATATTGTCAATATTTAATACTTTATATTGTATATGTACAAAAATAAATGTGTACAATTAAAGGAAGTTGCTAATTAAAGTTTAAGTTGCTACCATCAAATACATACTGTGTATAGTCATCAGTTGATATATGATATATGTTTTTCATGTTTTGGTATTTTTATTTAAATATTGTAGAGAAAATATTGTAGATGTAGATATTGTTTTTTGTTGGAATTGTTCATCAAGAGTGTATAGCAAAGGCTCATGGGTCTCACTGTGGGTTCTGTACTCCTGGGATAGTGATATCCATGTACACTTTACTTAGAAACAACCCACATCCCACCATAGAGGACATTCGAGAGACACTGGGAGGTATAAAATGGAAAAAAAAATCGGTAAAATATATCAAGGTTAATATGTTGCTGTCACAGACTCAACCATGCCCCCTGCACCAGACTCGCACGCTCCGCCCACTCGTTCCCAATCACCTGAATACTGAGCACCCGCACCTGTTTCCCATCACTGAAGCCCTATATCAACACCCCTCACCCTACACTCAGTGTCTGGTCACAGCTCATGCTACACAGGCTGTCTCACAGCGCTGCTATTAGCCAAGCTTCCTAGAAACTAAGATTCCAAGTTCCATTGAGATTCCACGATTCCAAGACTCCAAAGATTCTCCAAGATACTCTCTGTGTTCACCAGGGGCGATTCTAGGATTTTGATTTTAGGGGGGCTCAGCCCCCAATAAGGATAGGATTAAAAAAATATTATTTGACTATTAGGGTAGGGTGGTATGCTACTAACCTTACTGCAATCCACTATTCCATGATTACATTATGTAAACTGCAATGCATTTATGACAAAGAACTGCACCGATGCAGGTGTAATATCATAGCATTAGCAATCTATCAATAAATGCACGCACACACGACACACACCTTGATGTTCACTCTGCTCGGCGCCCCTGCAGATTGAAAAATGCGCTAAAACCAAGCAGACTCAGATAAGGGGAGGAGCCGAAACTTGACGCAGCTTGCCGCCGTTTCAAATGAGTTTTTTTTAAGGGGACTGAAGCGATCAAAAATTTATTAATCAAATATATATTTTTAGGGGGGCTGGGCTGAAGCCCCCCTAAAAAGGGCCTAGTGACGCCCCTGGTGTTCACCACTCATGTTAAGCCTCTCATCATTTCCTGTGTTTTCACCTGTTCACCAGTTTACTGTTTTGTGTCCTGACTTCAATAAAATCAGTTACAGTGTACTAACTTCTGTGTCCTCAAGTCTATCATGACAGTTGCATTAAGTTGTTTAAATTAAATAATGGAATGATCAAATCAAACTAATTAGTTTACATTTGTTAAATCCCATTTGGAAAATGCAGCTGTGTATTTAAGACTGTGTGTTAGTTTACATTTAATATTTAATTTTATAAAGTTGTGTTTTACAGATTTTAGTATAATATGACAAATGTGTACATTTAAAATGTAATTTGTAATAAAGAACTTGTAATTGATGTAAGGTGAAATATACAAATGTGATAAAGTCAAAAGGACAGTCACTTAATGCTGCATATATTTTACGTAGAGCAAAATATTACAGCAAACAGCACAATATTTGCTTTCTGGATCAATCTAGTTGGTCAAAAACAACAAAAACAGCAAGACTCACTTTTCAGTTAAACTGGGGTGTCTTGTGATCCCACAACGAAGACAGAAGTTTAGTTCCCTGTCAAGGGAACTCTCACTGCGTCGAACGCATATGGGAACGCCTTAGCGTGATTGTCTCTTGTAGTGCAATGAAATCCAGGTGTGCGAGTGCACGTCGCCGAGGGTGACGTAATGAGCCAGGATTATATAGAGCGCGCCGTGACCCGGAAGCGGCAGCTTTAGTGTCTTCAACAAGCGCTCGAAGCTAACGTGTGTGGTGCATTGTGCTGGCTCTAAGTTTGTTTTATGGAACACTTACTTTGTATTATGGTGGATATTCAGTCATACAGGCGTTGTGTCACGGGCAGCGATACACGCGTTCTTTGTGTGACGTGTTTGGGCGAGGACCATGCGAGCTTTTTGCTTTTGCCGCTGCGCACTATCCGCCCTCACTCAGGATTCGGAAGCACACCGTGCGGTGTTTACTTCCGACCTGGGTGAGGACGCAATACTGAACCTCTCCAGTTCTGAGGAGCTGGAGGTGGATGTTGTCAGTGTCGACGTGGATGAAGTTGAGCCGCCATCGGCTTCACCCGCGTTTGAGGAGCTGCTCGAGGTTGTGACTCAGGCGACAGCGAGGCTCGGTCTCGAGTGGCCAGCTGAGCCGAGGGACGCTTGTCCTAAGAGTAGGCTGGACAGGCGCTACCTGCCCACTCGAGTGCAGCCTCAGCGTTGGGGTTTGCCTCCACACCGAGGTGTCGAAGTCTTGGAAGCAGCCCGCCTCACACAGAGTGCAAAGCAGCGCTTACGCTAACTATGCTACTCTTGTGGGAGCTAAAGAACGCGGATACGGGGCGATGCCTAGAGTGGAGGAGACGCTGGCGAATTACCTCGCCCCCCACTCATTGCCACCCCTAAAAACCCAGACGCTGCCCACCAAAGCCTTGCGGGTAACATCCTCTATGGTGGGCAGAGCATACTCACGCAGAGCTGGTCAGGCTGCAGCGTGTTTACACACATTGTCTTTGCTGCAAGCCTACCAGGCGGAGTTGCTCTCCGACCTCGATGAGGGCGTAGGTCAGACCAACTTTTTGTTTGCTTCGGGGCTCCTAAGGGAGCTCCAGCATCAAAACCAACTCTGAGCAGGTGGATAGTTGAGACTTTTTCGCAGGGGCTCCACTTGCCGATATTTGTGATGCGGCTGGCAGGTCCTCACCGCATACCTTTATTAGGTTCTATCAACTAAGCCTTAACCCCACTGTGGGAACTTTGGCCCTTTCACAATTTATAAATATAAATTGTGCCTGAAAGTAATCCATAGCCTTTACAAGGGTGTGGAAATTTGCATTACAACAGTATGTTATAGTCCACTGACAGATATCTGACAGACGTTTACAAAGATTTTCAGCACATATTGTAAATGGTTATTCCAACGGATGTAAAGTATGCCAGAGCCGTTGCTTTATTTGAATCAGAGAAGATGTTGATAATAGTTGAAGAACATACTGTAATGTCAAGTGGGATGTTGAAGGAAACAGTTCTGCAGACGTTGAACACCTGAGCAAAACTATTTTGATATGCTGTTTTGTCAAAAGAGAAGGTTTAGTCAAATATGATTTTTAAATGAAATGTCCATGTTCATCGCACATACTTTCCCATGTGAGAAAAAAACATGAACTTAGACTGCTTTGTTGACAACATCCAGAGAGACGTCCTCGCCTAAAGCAAGACACAGACCAATAAACTAAATCTGAACAAGATGACTACATCTAGTGGCATAATAAAACATAATTTTGTAAAATCACATTTACAAACTTGTAACAAACCTACAAATTACCCATGAATGCATTTTTCGTATTCCAGAAGCATTCTTCTTCAGATCATATTTACCGGCCAATACCAGTCAGACAGCATAACACTCATATTTCAAAACATTTTTCAAAAAAGGCATTGTCTCTAATCTGGGTTGACAGGTGTCATCAATCAATCTAAAAAGAAACAGAACGTTTAAAACTATTTTGAGGCACTTCATTAAAACAAGAATTAGACTCACGAGGGTCAATTAGATCAATTAGAGGGTCTAATTAGAGTCCACAAATTGTCTGTTTCAGCAAGATTGTAGACTAACAGGCAAGTTTCCTCCTTATAAGGAGAAGTTTTTAGACCAGGGGTGGGCAAACTACGGCCCGCAGGCAATATCCCGCGGGCAATATTAATATTGTTTTGTTGTAATTTCACGTGTGCCAGTCGAGTGATTTAAGACAAAACTATACTTTATACAGGTTTTCTAGGATTTCTTATAAGTAAATGCACAGGTACAACCTTCACCCCGGCCCCTCTGTCAATTTTAAGAAACCAATGTGGCCCGCAAGACAAATAGTTTGCCCAACCCTGTTTTAGACACTAAGAGGCTGGCCACAATCCCCCACCCACCAACTCGGGTGAATATAAAGTCCAAACAGAACAGGTCACAGGCATCAAACTTCAACACAGGAACATCCTGAACATCACACACTGAGGCAACATGGACCCAAGAGCTTCCCTCTCCATTCTGCTGATGGTATTTGGCATCTCCCAGGCAGCTCCTCTCGTGGTAAGATCCTCTCTAGTCTCGGCTTTTAACTGATTAACAGTCGTCAAATGAGTTGTTTCTACCACCAGGAGGAGAGGTTTGAAGATGTGTTTGTATCAGAGCCTGAACCTGTGGACATCACTTCAAGGATTTTGGAGTCCAACAAAGGTCAGGAGCCTTGTATATTTCTATAAAGTTTGTAATAGGTTTCAGGAAATAGTGGTCAAATGTGGTCATGATATATAAATATGTTGTTATTTCATCAGTATGTTTCTCTTTAAATACAGGATCTTCTAAATTATTAATTGAAGGAGATCTGGTACTTCCCAAAACCAGAAATGCTCTCTGCACCAAAATCAACAACTGTTTCTGGAAGAAAAACTCTAACAACATAGTGGAGGTTCCTTACACACTGAGCAGTGAATTTTGTATGAGAATCTCCTTTGTTCATTGAAAATATTTATGATTCATTCATTTAGATGCCATTTTGAACCTGTGGCCCATTTTTGCAGCCAATTCTGACAAAGCAGTGATTGCGGGCGCCATGTCGACCTTCCACGCCAAAACCTGCATACGCTTTGTGACCAGATCATCGCAGACCGACTACATCAGTATTGAGAACAAGGATGGGTGAGAACAATCATACAATACCAACAAGAAACATTTAACAGGCCTCAGTGCAAAAGAAAATCAAAATTTAACCTCTTTACTCCTCTCAGGTGCTACTCTTATCTAGGTAGAATGGGTGGCAAACAGGTGGTTTCCCTCTCCAGGGACGGCTGTTTGTACCATGGCGTTATACAGCATGAGCTCATTCATGCCCTGGGCTTTGATCACGAGCAAACCAGGAGTGATCGTGACCAATATGTCAAAATCAACTGGGAGAACATCTCTCCTGATATGTACCACAACTTCCAGAAAAAGAACACCAACAACCAGAACATTCCATACGACTATGGCTCCGTCATGCACTATGGAAAAACAGTCTTCTCTATCCAAGCCGGTAAGAACACCATCACTCCCATTCCTGATGAGACTGTGGAATTAGGACAACGGCAGGGAATGTCCAATATCGACATCCTGAAGATAAACAAGTTGTATGGATGCCAAAGATGAGGTGTAATTAAAAACGTCACATATGATGTGTCTGTGTAAGACAGTGATGATAGACTGTTCTTAGTGATGCTCAACTTCTGAATGGCTGTTCAAACCCATTATTGGACTTTACTTGCCTTGACAAAAACGTATTTTTAGCAATTTCAATGTTTGACAGAAAAAACTGTAGTTTTTCTACAGTTTGTCACTGACATGATATAGTAGGATGAGGTGATAGTCTTTGTTTTCTAATAGAATTTTATTTCTGAAATGTTTAATAAAACATTTAACAAATATGAACCTTTTTGTGAACTGTCTTTGACATCTAATGTTTTAGTTCTCTGATCAATTTTCTTCTTTTTGAAGGAAGACATTTATTTTTGAATAAATAAAAATGGAGGGGAAACACTGTATGCATGTCTTCACATTCCTGTATTTTAACCATGAAAGGCAGGGCGAAGTCTTTAACATGTGATTAGATATCAGTCAGTATTTGTAAAATCATTCCTGCACAAGTACAATGGGGAGAGTATTGTAAAAACTGTCATTACATTGTAATAAATTGTAATTAAAAATGTAATTAAAATGTTATTACAATGGGGTAAGGGGGCGCGCTGACGCACGCACTTACGGGCCCTTACTGACGCACGCACTTACGGGCCCTTACTGACGCACGCACTTACGGGCCCTTACTGACGCACGCACTTACGGGCCCTTACTGACGCACGCACTTACGGGCCCTTACTGACGCACGCACTTACGGGCCCTTACTGACGCACGCACTTACGGGCCCTTACTGACGCACGCACTTACGGGCCCTTACTGACGCACGCACTTACGGGCCCTTACTGACGCACGCACTTACGGGCCCTTACTGACGCACGCACTTACGGGCCCTTACTGACGCACGCACTTACGGGCCCTTACTGACGCACGCACTTACGGGCCCTTACTGACGCACGCACTTACGGGCCCTTACTGACGCACGCACTTACGGGCCCTTACTGACGCACGCACTTACGGGCCCTTACTGACGCACGCACTTACGGGCCCTTACTGACGCACGCACTTACGGGCCCTTACTGACGCACGCACTTACGGGCCCTTACTGACGCACGCACTTACGGGCCCTTACTGACGCACGCACTTACGGGCCCTTACTGACGCACGCACTTACGGGCCCTTACTGACGCACGCACTTACGGGCCCTTACTGACGCACGCACTTACGGGCCCTTACTGACGCACGCACTTACGGGCCCTTACTGACGCACGCACTTACGGGCCCTTACTGACGCACGCACTTACGGGCCCTTACTGACGCACGCACTTACGGGCCCTTACTGACGCACGCACTTACGGGCCCTTACTGACGCACGCACTTACGGGCCCTTACTGACGCACGCACTTACGGGCCCTTACTGACGCACGCACTTACGGGCCCTTACTGACGCACGCACTTACGGGCCCTTACTGACGCACGCACTTACGGGCCCTTACTGACGCACGCACTTACGGGCCCTTACTGACGCACGCACTTACGGGCCCTTACTGACGCACGCACTTACGGGCCCTTACTGACGCACGCACTTACGGGCCCTTACTGACGCACGCACTTACGGGCCCTTACTGACGCACGCACTTACGGGCCCTTACTGACGCACGCACTTACGGGCCCTTACTGACGCACGCACTTACGGGCCCTTACTGACGCACGCACTTACGGGCCCTTACTGACGCACGCACTTACGGGCCCTTACTGACGCACGCACTTACGGGCCCTTACTGACGCACGCACTTACGGGCCCTTACTGACGCACGCACTTACGGGCCCTTACTGACGCACGCACTTACGGGCCCTTACTGACGCACGCACTTACGGGCCCTTACTGACGCACGCACTTACGGGCCCTTACTGACGCACGCACTTACGGGCCCTTACTGACGCACGCACTTACGGGCCCTTACTGACGCACGCACTTACGGGCCCTTACTGACGCACGCACTTACGGGCCCTTACTGACGCACGCACTTACGGGCCCTTACTGACGCACGCACTTACGGGCCCTTACTGACGCACGCACTTACGGGCCCTTACTGACGCACGCACTTACGGGCCCTTACTGACGCACGCACTTACGGGCCCTTACTGACGCACGCACTTACGGGCCCTTACTGACGCACGCACTTACGGGCCCTTACTGACGCACGCACTTACGGGCCCTTACTGACGCACGCACTTACGGGCCCTTACTGACGCACGCACTTACGGGCCCTTACTGACGCACGCACTTACGGGCCCTTACTGACGCACGCACTTACGGGCCCTTACTGACGCACGCACTTACGGGCCCTTACTGACGCACGCACTTACGGGCCCTTACTGACGCACGCACTTACGGGCCCTTACTGACGCACGCACTTACGGGCCCTTACTGACGCACGCACTTACGGGCCCTTACTGACGCACGCACTTACGGGCCCTTACTGACGCACGCACTTACGGGCCCTTACTGACGCACGCACTTACGGGCCCTTACTGACGCACGCACTTACGGGCCCTTACTGACGCACGCACTTACGGGCCCTTACTGACGCACGCACTTACGGGCCCTTACTGACGCACGCACTTACGGGCCCTTACTGACGCACGCACTTACGGGCCCTTACTGACGCACGCACTTACGGGCCCTTACTGACGCACGCACTTACGGGCCCTTACTGACGCACGCACTTACGGGCCCTTACTGACGCACGCACTTACGGGCCCTTACTGACGCACGCACTTACGGGCCCTTACTGACGCACGCACTTACGGGCCCTTACTGACGCACGCACTTACGGGCCCTTACTGACGCACGCACTTACGGGCCCTTACTGACGCACGCACTTACGGGCCCTTACTGACGCACGCACTTACGGGCCCTTACTGACGCACGCACTTACGGGCCCTTACTGACGCACGCACTTACGGGCCCTTACTGACGCACGCACTTACGGGCCCTTACTGACGCACGCACTTACGGGCCCTTACTGACGCACGCACTTACGGGCCCTTACTGACGCACGCACTTACGGGCCCTTACTGACGCACGCACTTACGGGCCCTTACTGACGCACGCACTTACGGGCCCTTACTGACGCACGCACTTACGGGCCCTTACTGACGCACGCACTTACGGGCCCTTACTGACGCACGCACTTACGGGCCCTTACTGACGCACGCACTTACGGGCCCTTACTGACGCACGCACTTACGGGCCCTTACTGACGCACGCACTTACGGGCCCTTACTGACGCACGCACTTACGGGCCCTTACTGACGCACGCACTTACGGGCCCTTACTGACGCACGCACTTACGGGCCCTTACTGACGCACGCACTTACGGGCCCTTACTGACGCACGCACTTACGGGCCCTTACTGACGCACGCACTTACGGGCCCTTACTGACGCACGCACTTACGGGCCCTTACTGACGCACGCACTTACGGGCCCTTACTGACGCACGCACTTACGGGCCCTTACTGACGCACGCACTTACGGGCCCTTACTGACGCACGCACTTACGGGCCCTTACTGACGCACGCACTTACGGGCCCTTACTGACGCACGCACTTACGGGCCCTTACTGACGCACGCACTTACGGGCCCTTACTGACGCACGCACTTACGGGCCCTTACTGACGCACGCACTTACGGGCCCTTACTGACGCACGCACTTACGGGCCCTTACTGACGCACGCACTTACGGGCCCTTACTGACGCACGCACTTACGGGCCCTTACTGACGCACGCACTTACGGGCCCTTACTGACGCACGCACTTACGGGCCCTTACTGACGCACGCACTTACGGGCCCTTACTGACGCACGCACTTACGGGCCCTTACTGACGCACGCACTTACGGGCCCTTACTGACGCACGCACTTACGGGCCCTTACTGACGCACGCACTTACGGGCCCTTACTGACGCACGCACTTACGGGCCCTTACTGACGCACGCACTTACGGGCCCTTACTGACGCACGCACTTACGGGCCCTTACTGACGCACGCACTTACGGGCCCTTACTGACGCACGCACTTACGGGCCCTTACTGACGCACGCACTTACGGGCCCTTACTGACGCACGCACTTACGGGCCCTTACTGACGCACGCACTTACGGGCCCTTACTGACGCACGCACTTACGGGCCCTTACTGACGCACGCACTTACGGGCCCTTACTGACGCACGCACTTACGGGCCCTTACTGACGCACGCACTTACGGGCCCTTACTGACGCACGCACTTACGGGCCCTTACTGACGCACGCACTTACGGGCCCTTACTGACGCACGCACTTACGGGCCCTTACTGACGCACGCACTTACGGGCCCTTACTGACGCACGCACTTACGGGCCCTTACTGACGCACGCACTTACGGGCCCTTACTGACGCACGCACTTACGGGCCCTTACTGACGCACGCACTTACGGGCCCTTACTGACGCACGCACTTACGGGCCCTTACTGACGCACGCACTTACGGGCCCTTACTGACGCACGCACTTACGGGCCCTTACTGACGCACGCACTTACGGGCCCTTACTGACGCACGCACTTACGGGCCCTTACTGACGCACGCACTTACGGGCCCTTACTGACGCACGCACTTACGGGCCCTTACTGACGCACGCACTTACGGGCCCTTACTGACGCACGCACTTACGGGCCCTTACTGACGCACGCACTTACGGGCCCTTACTGACGCACGCACTTACGGGCCCTTACTGACGCACGCACTTACGGGCCCTTACTGACGCACGCACTTACGGGCCCTTACTGACGCACGCACTTACGGGCCCTTACTGACGCACGCACTTACGGGCCCTTACTGACGCACGCACTTACGGGCCCTTACTGACGCACGCACTTACGGGCCCTTACTGACGCACGCACTTACGGGCCCTTACTGACGCACGCACTTACGGGCCCTTACTGACGCACGCACTTACGGGCCCTTACTGACGCACGCACTTACGGGCCCTTACTGACGCACGCACTTACGGGCCCTTACTGACGCACGCACTTACGGGCCCTTACTGACGCACGCACTTACGGGCCCTTACTGACGCACGCACTTACGGGCCCTTACTGACGCACGCACTTACGGGCCCTTACTGACGCACGCACTTACGGGCCCTTACTGACGCACGCACTTACGGGCCCTTACTGACGCACGCACTTACGGGCCCTTACTGACGCACGCACTTACGGGCCCTTACTGACGCACGCACTTACGGGCCCTTACTGACGCACGCACTTACGGGCCCTTACTGACGCACGCACTTACGGGCCCTTACTGACGCACGCACTTACGGGCCCTTACTGACGCACGCACTTACGGGCCCTTACTGACGCACGCACTTACGGGCCCTTACTGACGCACGCACTTACGGGCCCTTACTGACGCACGCACTTACGGGCCCTTACTGACGCACGCACTTACGGGCCCTTACTGACGCACGCACTTACGGGCCCTTACTGACGCACGCACTTACGGGCCCTTACTGACGCACGCACTTACGGGCCCTTACTGACGCACGCACTTACGGGCCCTTACTGACGCACGCACTTACGGGCCCTTACTGACGCACGCACTTACGGGCCCTTACTGACGCACGCACTTACGGGCCCTTACTGACGCACGCACTTACGGGCCCTTACTGACGCACGCACTTACGGGCCCTTACTGACGCACGCACTTACGGGCCCTTACTGACGCACGCACTTACGGGCCCTTACTGACGCACGCACTTACGGGCCCTTACTGACGCACGCACTTACGGGCCCTTACTGACGCACGCACTTACGGGCCCTTACTGACGCACGCACTTACGGGCCCTTACTGACGCACGCACTTACGGGCCCTTACTGACGCACGCACTTACGGGCCCTTACTGACGCACGCACTTACGGGCCCTTACTGACGCACGCACTTACGGGCCCTTACTGACGCACGCACTTACGGGCCCTTACTGACGCACGCACTTACGGGCCCTTACTGACGCACGCACTTACGGGCCCTTACTGACGCACGCACTTACGGGCCCTTACTGACGCACGCACTTACGGGCCCTTACTGACGCACGCACTTACGGGCCCTTACTGACGCACGCACTTACGGGCCCTTACTGACGCACGCACTTACGGGCCCTTACTGACGCACGCACTTACGGGCCCTTACTGACGCACGCACTTACGGGCCCTTACTGACGCACGCACTTACGGGCCCTTACTGACGCACGCACTTACGGGCCCTTACTGACGCACGCACTTACGGGCCCTTACTGACGCACGCACTTACGGGCCCTTACTGACGCACGCACTTACGGGCCCTTACTGACGCACGCACTTACGGGCCCTTACTGACGCACGCACTTACGGGCCCTTACTGACGCACGCACTTACGGGCCCTTACTGACGCACGCACTTACGGGCCCTTACTGACGCACGCACTTACGGGCCCTTACTGACGCACGCACTTACGGGCCCTTACTGACGCACGCACTTACGGGCCCTTACTGACGCACGCACTTACGGGCCCTTACTGACGCACGCACTTACGGGCCCTTACTGACGCACGCACTTACGGGCCCTTACTGACGCACGCACTTACGGGCCCTTACTGACGCACGCACTTACGGGCCCTTACTGACGCACGCACTTACGGGCCCTTACTGACGCACGCACTTACGGGCCCTTACTGACGCACGCACTTACGGGCCCTTACTGACGCACGCACTTACGGGCCCTTACTGACGCACGCACTTACGGGCCCTTACTGACGCACGCACTTACGGGCCCTTACTGACGCACGCACTTACGGGCCCTTACTGACGCACGCACTTACGGGCCCTTACTGACGCACGCACTTACGGGCCCTTACTGACGCACGCACTTACGGGCCCTTACTGACGCACGCACTTACGGGCCCTTACTGACGCACGCACTTACGGGCCCTTACTGACGCACGCACTTACGGGCCCTTACTGACGCACGCACTTACGGGCCCTTACTGACGCACGCACTTACGGGCCCTTACTGACGCACGCACTTACGGGCCCTTACTGACGCACGCACTTACGGGCCCTTACTGACGCACGCACTTACGGGCCCTTACTGACGCACGCACTTACGGGCCCTTACTGACGCACGCACTTACGGGCCCTTACTGACGCACGCACTTACGGGCCCTTACTGACGCACGCACTTACGGGCCCTTACTGACGCACGCACTTACGGGCCCTTACTGACGCACGCACTTACGGGCCCTTACTGACGCACGCACTTACGGGCCCTTACTGACGCACGCACTTACGGGCCCTTACTGACGCACGCACTTACGGGCCCTTACTGACGCACGCACTTACGGGCCCTTACTGACGCACGCACTTACGGGCCCTTACTGACGCACGCACTTACGGGCCCTTACTGACGCACGCACTTACGGGCCCTTACTGACGCACGCACTTACGGGCCCTTACTGACGCACGCACTTACGGGCCCTTACTGACGCACGCACTTACGGGCCCTTACTGACGCACGCACTTACGGGCCCTTACTGACGCACGCACTTACGGGCCCTTACTGACGCACGCACTTACGGGCCCTTACTGACGCACGCACTTACTTACTTACTCACTCACTCACTCACTCACTCACTCACTCACTCACTCACTCACTCACTCACTCACTCACTCACTCACTCACTCACTCACTCACTCACTCACTCACTCACTCACTCCCGTCCCGTCCCGTCACGTCACGTCACGTCACGTCACGTCACATCCTCAAACCCACAACCTTGCCATTGTAACCACCAACACTCTACTGATCAAGCTACAGGAAAGCTTAATGTCAGCACACAACTAGACAAATAGTAGGGTTCAAACATAATCTTTATACATTAAAATAAGTTTTGTAATATAGCTATATGTTTCTTACTGTTTGTGCTTGGCACAAACCCACAACCTTGCCATTGTAACCACCACCACTCTACTGATCAAGCTACAGGAAAGCTTAATGTCACCACACAACTAGACAAAGAGTAGTGTTCAAACATAATATTTGTACATTACAATAAGTTTTGTCATATAGCTATATGTTTTTTACTTTACTTACTGTCTGTGCTGGGCTCAAACCCATGACCTTGGCATTGTAAACATCAATGCTCTACTGACTGAGCTACAGGAAAGCTCAATGTCACCACACAACTAGACAAAGAGTAGTGTTCAAACATAATATGTATACATTAAAATAAGTTTTGTAATATAGCTATATGTTTCTTGCTGTTTGTGCTGGGCACAAACCCATGAACTCCGCATTGTAAACACCAATGCTCTACTGATCAAGCTACAGGAAAGCTCAATGTCAGCACACAACTAGACAAAGAGTAGTGTTCAAACATAATATTTGTACATTACAATAAGTTTTGTAATATAGCTATATGTTTTTTAATTTACTTACTGTCTGTGCTGGGCTCAAACCCATGACCTTGGCATTGTAAACACCAATGCTCTACTGACTGAGCTACAGGAAAGCTCAATGTCACCACACAACTAGACAAAGAGTAGTGTTCAAACATAATATGTATACATTAAAATAAGTTTTGTAATATAACTATATGTTTCTTACTGTTTGTGCTGTGCTCAAACACATGAACTTGGCATTGTAAACACCAACGCTCTACTGATCGAGCTACAGGACAGCTCAATGTCAGCACACAAAGAGTAGTGTTCAAACATAATATATATATCTTAAAATAAGTATTGTAATATAGCTATATGTTTCTTTTTTAATATAAATTAAAGAATACATATGCACTACAGCTGTAAGACGAGTTACAGTCAAAAAGGGTCTCAGAAGAATAATAAGAATACTAGAATGTACATTTCCTGAAAAAAAATGTGAGTGGTGCTCGCAGTGGCAAAATCCACCCCAGGCAAGATGCCAGGTTGCTAGGGCAATCAAACTGGTTGCTAGGGTCAAGTTTTGCTTTTAGTTTAATCTCTCATCTTGGCGAATACCAGTCTACAGTTTGAATCGATCTGCCATTTAAGACTTCAGTTCAACACGGCAATAATAGCAGATAAAGGAATCAACGCAATGGATTATTTACTCAGGCATAAGTTATACATAAACTTTGACGGTTAGGCGTTGCCGCGAGTGCGAGAGGAGGATGCGCGTTTAAACTTCATTCAGCACGTAAACGCTGAAGAGAGTCAGAGCCAGAGTCGCCATGTAATCTGCTCAGCAGGGAAAAGCCTTTACCAAGTAAACACAAATGAGAGTCAGACTTCGGCCATATAAGTACATAAATCTTCAAGCAAACACGCTGCAACAGTTACTTGATAATCGGAAACAATTTATGTTTGATCATAAACCCGCTCACATAAGTCTATTGCAGAAGATTATGATCTCTCTCTCCATCAGTAATGGCCGCTCTGGCTGAGCACTGAAGCTTGAATGCAGCGCTCTGATTCGTTCAAGATTTAGTGATGATGCTGTTTTTAGAGCTCTGATTAGTTGTATCCTTAAGGCTTGCCCACTAATTCCAGCCGTTTCATTGGTTTAATATTTAGTTTTCGCACCTTCAAAGCAAGTCTATGGAACTTTTATAATTTTATTCTTCAATTTTATCAAAATCATAAGTCTGATCAGTCTGAAAATATATAGCAACTCAAGTCAGAACAGGTCTGAAGTCTGAGCAGAGCTTAGTGGTTGTAGCTTAAATCTCTAGGAGGAGATACTTTGAGAACTTTAGGTAACAAGAATGATATTATTAAGTTTATATACAATATCACTAAGTTGGCTTTCTCAAGTTGACCCATTAGTTGACCCAATTTCTGGTCCATGCACATTATTTCCTGTTTGATAAATGTTCAATGGTATCAATGCTTTGAGATATATGTATGTGTGTATATACACTCACCTAAAGGATTATTAGGAACACCTGATCAATTTCTCATTATTGCAATTATCTAATCAACCATTCACATGGCAGTTGCTTCAATGCATTTAGGAGTTGGTCCTGGTCAAGACAATCTCCTGAACTCCATTCAACTGAATGTCAGAATGGGAAAGAAAGGTGATATGAGAAATTTTGATCGTGGCATGATTGTTTGTGCCAGACGGCCAGTCTGAGTATTTCGCAATCTGCCCAGTTGCTGGGATTTTAACGCACAACCATTTCTAGGGTTTACAAAGAATGGTGGAAAAAGGGAAAAAACATCCAGTATGCGGCAGTCCTCTGGGTGAAAATGCCTTATTGATGCTGGAGGTCAGAGGAGAACGGGCCGACTGATTCAAGCTGATAGAAGAGCAACTTTGACTGAAATAACCACTTGTTACACCTTAGGTATGCAGCAAAGTGTTTGTGAAGCCACAACACGCGCAACCTTGAGGTGGATGGGCTACAACAGCAGAAGACCCCACCGGGTACCACTCATTTCCACTATAAATAGGAAAAAGAGGCTACGAGTTTCGATTTCTGTGGAGACATTCAGATGGTAGAGTCAGAATTTGCCGTAAACAGAATGAGAACATGGATCTATCATGCCTTGTTACCATTGTGCAGGCTGGTGGTGGTGTAATGGTGTGGGGGATGTTTTCTTGACACATTTAGGCCCCTTAAGGCCAATTGGTCGTCGTTTAAATGCCACGGCCTACCTGAGCATTGTTTTTTACCATGTCCATCCCTTTATAACCACCATGTACCCATCCTCTGATGGCTACTTCCAGCAGGATAATGCACACTACTCTGGTGACATTCTGTGGTAGCAATAATGTAGTACAGTAATACCTCGGTTTATGAGTGACTTGGTATACGAGTAAATCGGTGTACGAGCATGGACCGTTGAATCGGTATACGAGCATTGTATCGTGTACGAGAAAAAAATTCCCTCACCCACGGCCATTTTTTGGGCGCGTCCTGATGCGTCAGCATCGTGGCGCGCAGTTTCATCGTCACACCTACAGTACAGCATATAGATAGACAATGGCTCCCAAGCTGAATAAGAAAGAAGGTATGAAAAAGGAGTTGATAACTGGAATTGAAAAAAGAAATTATCCAGAAGCATGAACAAGGTACACGTGTTTCAGATCTGGCAAAGATTTACAACCGTTCAACGTCCACAATCTGTACAATATTAAAGAAAAAAGATGACATCAAAGCAATGCAAGTTGCAAAAGGTGTATTCACAGTGACAAAACAATGGCCACATGTTCTTGGTGAAGTTGAAAATTTGCTTCTCCTGTGGATAAACGAGAAGCAGCTGGCAGGTGATACGATAAGTGAGCATCATTTGTGAAAAGGCTCGGATGTTATATGACGACCTTCTTAAAAAGCCACATCAGGAGACACAGAAAAAGAAAGTTTTAAGGCAAGCCGTGGATGGTTTGAAAACTTTAAGAAAAGAACTGGCATTCATAGTGTTGTGTTGTGCGACATGGGGAGGGTGCAAGCTCCGATGTGACGGCGGCAGATGCGTTTGTTACAGAATTTAAACAGCTCGTGGATTCCGAGGGCTACATTCCGCAGCAAGTGTTCAACTGCGATGAGACCGGTCTGTTTTGGAAAAAGATGCCCAGGAGAACGTTTATTACAGCAGAAGAAAAGGCACTTCCCGGTCACAAACCCATGAAAGACCGTTTAACCCTGCTGTTCTTTGCCAATGCAAGCGGCGATTGCAAAATTAAGCCTCTCCTCGTGTATCACTCAGAGAATCCACGAGCCTTTAAAAAGAACAATGTGCAAAGGAAGTTGTTTAATGTAATGTGGCGGTCAAACAACAAGGCTTGGGTGACTGGGAGCGCGAGCTTTGGTGGGGCGCGTAGTGAACCTATTTACAGACAATGCTGTGTCGCATTTTCATAACATTCTGAAGAAAAGGCAAACCCAGATGTCAATAGACAGGTTCTTTGTAAAAGTTGAACGTAAGGACATAGAAAAAGACGGCCAAGTGTCTAGAAAACGTAAATTAAGTGATTCAGTTTGTGATAGTGAACATCAGTCAAGCGAGAGAAATCCAGAGTAACCCCCTCCTCTGTCTCCATCACGCCAGCGCGGCGCTTCTTAAAGGGAAAGAGCGTTTCAGTAAATTTAAGTATTTTTTTAATTTTTTTATGTGAGATGTTAATAGTTCTAATTTTGTTAACTGTTTTACTAACTGTATTGACGTATTCATTGTAAATAATTCGGTTAAACCCAATAAATAAATAAAAATGGGCATTTGTGGTCATGTGGAACGCATTGAGTGATTTTTAGTGCATTCCTATGGGGACTTTTGTTTTGGTGTACGAGCATTTCGGTTTACGAGCTCGCTCTGGGAACGAATTAAACTTGTAAACCGAGGTATTACTGTATTCATATGATTACTAGTCTTCTACTGTCTTTTATCAGTGGGAAGACATACAGTGTGCATTTTTCAGTGAATCACAAATCGGTTATTTGGGGAATTTTCTGAAGTGGATCAAAATGCATGCTTTATAATAAACCTAATTCTCCTTTAATGTAGATTTTATCTTCATAAATTGTAATATTTCAGATTGTAAACCTATTTTTGCAGTATACTAACTAAGATTATTCACTTACAATCTCCCTCTCACTTACCAAAAAATCTCTATGAACATATACAAATTGTACACACTAACAAATTTTACTGTATTGAATGTGTAATTTGTGAAATGTCCACTTTTTGTGGTATTGGTCGTTCATATTATTTTCATTCTATCTATTGATATTATTTTTAATTATTATGTACTAATTTTGTTGTGACAGAGCGTAAAGTAAACGTTCAAATAAAGCACACACACACAAAAATAATTAATTATTATTTTAAAATAAATACATTCACGCGCTCAAATCCTGACCGCAAATTCACCTTCAAGCTGGAAGGTAAGGCAGGCTTTTTTGTGTTAATGGATGGTTTTCCCATAATCGTAAATACCCATGATGCACCGCAGCGGTGGCCATGCTGTATGTACGGCAAGAAGCAAGAAAAGCGTGCAATTCAACATTTGTGAAGCGTAAACCAGTGTTTTTCAGCCAGTGTTCCGCGGCACACTAGTGTGCCGTGAGAGATCGTCAGGTGTGCCGTGGAAAATGGCGACTTTCTAAAGTGAAAGTGAAAGTGAAAGTGAAAGCAGATATCGCCCGCACTCCCGCACCACCCCCGGTCAACAAACAAGTATCGCGCTTCGCAAAATAATTGATGGTAAAGACCCATACGAAATCAACAAAGCTGAATGAGCTTAAAAGTGCTGTACAGAGATTCTCCTCTTTGCAGTCGAGTCCGCAGTGAAGATCAGAAACACCAAGACAGTGACACAAGAAAAGGTATACTGGCTTTTACCATCATCAATATCAAAGGTATGTTTCAGCATAACTACTTACCATTTTATTAGTTATACACAATGTATTAAATAATGGGGGGAAATGATTTCATTTGCATGACTGTTCTGTAGTTATGACATTTTTTATAGTGTCTTGCTTACAAAATGCATGTATTTATATTTCTACTGTTAACACATCTATTTGTATTAAGCTGATGAGCTTGATGAATTAGAGTTCAACAAGCTAAATACAATTGTTGTTGTTTTAATTTTTCAGGTTAACTACAAAACAGTGCAAGAAATAGACTTTACATCGGCAAAAACAAAAAAAAAGGAACTTGATCAAGCGACTTGGATTGCTTTCAAGGAACACATTGACATTCTAATCAGTTCTTGTTTTCCCTGGGAATCAAACCCATGATCTTGTACACGTACTTCATGAATCTTTTATTACAAATGATTTGTATGCATTGTTTACACTTAATAAAATAGACTTTAAATGTGTGAACAATGAGTTATTGTCCTCTGCTGTTTTTTCTGCAGGTTCAAGTGTCCCTTTCAGAAAGAACTGAACTTTTTCAACACGTTCATTAACAATGGGAACATTTTCATCAATGTCTGGATTGATAACTGATGTTTGAAGAGCCAAAAGTGCTTCTGCAGTTTTCAGTTGTATCTTCCTTTCATCCCTCTGTTTGGATCTTTCATAATGTTTCTCCACAGACAAATTAGCTGAGGTCTCCTTTTCGACAGATCCCATTTTTAAAGATGGTTCCCAATTAGGATTTGTCTTGAAATATAGGTCTGCTTTTTAACCTAGAAATATATAAATATAAGTATACACAAAATTAAAGAAAAGAGATTTATATACATGTATTATATTAACATGAAAAATTAAATGCAAATTATACAATGAATAGTACAACATTTACTTGCTAGGGCACAATAATCAATATTATTACATATGTACATGTATATATTACAACATACTAGTACATGTAGTAAACGCATTCTTACATGTATATGTACTGGAATTCTGTGCATTTACACATTCATGGCATTCATGCACATTGCACAGCTTTTAATTTAATCTTTAAAACATGTTACAATAAATCTGAAATTTGAGATTTAATTGCCTATTTTATAGTTACTATTTTTCCTCTTTTCCAAAACATAAAATAATGAATAAATAGTCAATGTTTGTTTTCTTTTGGAAGTTTTTTGGAACAGCTAGGAAATCATGTCTGTCATGCACATTTACATTAATTTAGAAGTAAAAATCGAAATACTTACCCGAAATAAAATGTTGAGAGCAGACTTTGTACTGTCGTTTCCTTGAATCAGGGTTGAAATCAGCATGGTTGATACAGGAAAGCCACAGCATCGTTCTCTCTTTCGAAATGTCCTGCGTCAGCTCACTTTTGGTAAGTCAAAAAACTTGATCTTACACTCTTCATTGCCAGATCGGTCGGTACAACCTCACACAACACAGGTATTTACCATTGTTTACGTTCTTTTGTGTATTTAATCCGATTCGATTTTTAAATGACCAGTATTGGTTTTGTTTACCTTTTGATCGATACGTCTTTTGCCGTACATCATGGCGGACGGAGGTATTGTGGGAGGTAACGTGACGTCATCGGAAAACCATCCATTTTTTAATCATTATTTATCATCGTTGTGCAGCTTTTTATTGTATATGACGGTGTAAACGGTTAAATAACCATTTTATAAAAAAAAATTAATTAATGTCCCGTTACAATACGATTGCAAACGGTATCAATAAAGTCAAAAATGCGTCGGATCACATCATGCAAAGATCAAATCATCAGCCAAAAAAAAGAGTTTTAATCAGTTTAGAAACCGAATTCATATGACAGTTGTTGTTATTTCATAGGTGATTTCAAATATGACATTATATTGTACACTTGGTGAACATCTTTGGGATAATTCGATGTTTCCTCATTCAAAGAGAGCTGTACTTTTTTGATCGAGAGATGTTTCAAAACGAGTGAAATGTATTGACTAAAACATGAATTAATCTTTAGACATGGACTATTTCTTAATTACAAGCGTGTAAAAAAATTAATTTGTGTTCTCATGAATGCGGGTCTTACCAAGCGACCTCGAACGAAAGGACGCGCAGCCATTTTATTTCTCTGTCGACCGTTACAGAGAATTTACAAATGGCGACTAATGCACAGTAAATACAGTAATACCTCGGTTTACGAGCGACTTGGTATACGAGCAAATCGGTGTACGAGCATGGAGGGTCGAATCGGTGTACAAGCATTGTATCGGTGTACGAGAAACATTTCCCCTCCCCACGTGCATTTTTTGTGTGGAAAAAGTCCTAACGCTCAGCATGGTCGCGCGCATTTTTACTAGAAATATCCTAAACACAGCCTCTCATAACAGTCACGTGGTTCCAACCCCTTTATCACCCCTTAACTCATTCATTCTCTCAGCATCGCTTGGTTTGGCTGCATCATTCACCACAGTGATACTTTTATAAGTGATTTACAGAGGTTTTACCTCCTGTTATAAACATTAATTAATTCTGATCGCTATAGTTCACATAGTGAAATATACACGTACAGTACCTCTAAGCAGTAGGGGAGCGCGGGGACAAACGTAACACTTTTTGGTTTTAGCCAAATAATGAACAAAGTAATAGGGTTAGACAAACCATATTTTTATACAAACAACACACAAGCCTCTCCTACAAAAGAGCACTGTTTTCATGTTCGTCGGACCTACAGTTTCTGTGCAGTATCACAAAAAGCGCAAGGAGTGGAATGTGACAACTTACCCCGTTTGCGGGGCTCGTTGTAACAGACAGCGGGTTAGTTGTAACACCATGTTTTCCAATGGATGTTCATTGGCGTATTTTTATTTCTTAATAAAAGTTGAGTCTTAATGATTATAAGCATAACTTATGAATGGAATATTTTTTTTTCTTTCATTTATTACATTATGCTTTGAACAATGTAATGACATGAAAAACGTTTTAATAGGTTAATACAATGCAAAATATATGATTATTGATGCACCCTATTCAATGCGGCTTAATTGTAACACCGTGTTACATCTAACCCCGCGGTGTCGTGTTCACTTCAGGACCAGCTAGCAGTCACTGTGTGTTTTTCAAATCTTTCAAAATGGTACCATCTTTTAGCCAAGAAGATGGTAATCATAACAATATAAGATTGGACTAACATACTTTCACACATTCTTTGAAAATCGAAAAAAAACTACTATAACAAAAAATATTTTCATGCTTTCAAAAGAGTTTTTCCTGTGGTTCTCATCCAAATTTTGCTGAAATTTCTCGAAAGATGGCCAGAAGATGTGTGCAAACAGTGTGGTGAAAAGCCCGTTAGCATGTCACATTTAAGCCTGTGCAACTATCTAAAAAGTCTGTGTTACTATTTACCCCGCGTTACGTTGTGCCCCGCGCTACCCTAACTGTCAGGGTTCATGAATTCATTGTCTCTCTGCCTGTGTATGTGTGTGTGGGGGCGTGGTCACTGATCACTGCAGCAGCCATCATCTCACGCATCTGATTCTCATGTCATCTGCTGTCTCTGTCGTTTTGCTCGCGCGCGTGCTGTCTCTGCCGGTGCTCACGCTCCATGACATTCACTCTGGATTATTACTTCAGCCCTGCTCCACCGGACATGGTTTGTTTTCTGCACTATTATAATAAATTCACTAATTTGCACTTGAATCCAGGTTTTGTGTTTTCCCTTGCTGACAGTAAACTCCCCCCTCCTCTCGTCTCCATCATGGCTAAGCTAAAGTGCTTTAAAGTAAATTGTCAAGTATTTTTATTCTTTACTTGTCAATTATTATTTCGTATTTATATGAGATCTTAATGGTTAAAATTGTAAAATTAATAGGGTAAAACCAAATTATAATTTTTTTTAATGGGCATTTATGGTCGCGTGGAACGAATCAATTGATTTTTAGTGCATTCTTATGGGGGAAATTGTTTTGGTGTACGAGCATTTTGTTTTACGAGCTCGCTCTGGGAACGAATTAAACTCGTAAACCGAGGTATTACTGTACATCATAACATCACGAACAAATGTCACAACCTGTTAATTCTCTCTCTCTCTCTCTCTCTCTCTCTCTCTAGCTGTCAAGATGCCCCTGAGATTTTTGAGGCTAAACCTCCAACATTAAAATAGACCCAAAACCGATGTAATAACATGAAAAGACACCCAACAAAGCTGTTTTCAAAAATTGGGTGTCTTTTCATGTTATTACAGCAGTTTTTGTCACGTCTCCTGTTTGATGTGCTTTCTTTCCCCTTTATGTCCTGTGTTCTTTATGACTGTCGCTACGCACGTGGATGTGTTTACATGTGTTAAAGAGGAGGTCAGTATCGCCATCTGCTGGATAACTTTACTGCCATCCAACCAATGTACTAACAAGCCGACGTAGTGATCATGCCCTGATCACGCTATCACGGCCCGATCACGCTGACGGACAGCCAATCACACCATAGCATTGGTCCAATGACAGTGTGCAGAACTTTCTAGCTTTGTTTCGCCTTATAGTTGAGAGACAGTTCGTGTGGTGTTGTTCTCCCTATTTCCTGTCAGAGTTGTGTGCGTTAATGACTCAAAGTAAGTGTTTATTCATCATATAAATATATCGCTGTTGCTGCTGATCAAGATTAGTCGCTGAGTTGTTTATACATAGTTCCCGTATGACGTCAGCACATACGTCACTGTACGGTGATCGCCCATGTTGTGGGGCATTGCGTGTGGCTTGAATACAATTTGCAGTCACACAATGGTTAATACATGCTCGGTTAAAGATCGTACAAACCGTGCAGACGATTCCGTGAAACATAGTTTTTACACTAAACCTGTTGTGAGGACATGTGAAGTAGAGCAAACGAAGACGTTAAGTGAAGAGCGACAACAGACACTGTTTCTGTTGGTTAGCAAACAGAATATAACTGCCGTCGAAGCGTTACAAAATCTGCTCAGATCACTTCATACAAGCTACTTTTATCAAATACTGTATCGATTAGTGTCATTATTATTAACAGTAGTACTATCAGAATAGATATCAGATATTTCGTACAGTGAATGAAACGGAGTCGTCGTATTTTGTGGTCGGTTTATATCTTTGTTTTGAATCTTAAAGTGAACGTGAACTTCAGTTCTTAACAACTTTTCATAGGCATTAAACACTGCTAATTCAAATATACAACCACGTTTATAATTAGTAAAAAAATAAAAACAAAAAACAACATCTATATCTAGTAATTTTATTATTTTACAATCAATAAATACCATTATTTACAATCACCATGGGTTGCTTCAACAATACCCGATTTGGGGGGTTTTAATGGTGTCATTCATGATCTGTGAGTGTCGTACCTAAAATTGCAGAGAAAATTCCAGTGAATTTCTGTTATTTTGAGCATTTTTACCGTTGAAGCTTACCGTTGCCATAACCAACACTTCCACGACAATGACGTCTTTAACCCAACCAAACTGACAAACTGGTAAGCTTCAAGCGATTTGTAACTTTTCAAATCCTCTAAAATGTAAGCACTTTTCGTGTTTACTCAATTTAAAATGTCTATGTACCGGTAGGTAATGTCCGGGAGGCATCAGACGTTACTCGTCAGTTTTCCTTTGCCAGTTTCGTACGGATCAGTGCACCGATCAGGCTTACCTTAGCCACGTATCTTTCGCGTAATACTTTCTCTAACCCATCTTTGTACTTTCCTGACTTTGGTGCCATTTCTACTTAAGATTTGATTACGATCTGTTTCGGCGTTACGCATTGTAGGAAGCCTTCCAGCTCTGAGCTTGCCCCAGAACGTGGCCGCCGGAGGTTGACTCCGCCCACATTCCAAAACTATGGGAACTATGTATATGTCAGATAGAGAAATGCACGAAAGACCCGCGGCTCCGCACAACGGTTGTTGTGGAAACGGTATTACGTTATGTATACTTATACTTATGTTTATGCTGTTGTAGTATATTTCCGCCTAATACTGTTAGTTAGATTAGATGTATGATGAATCAGTCAAATGTACACTTTAATGTATATTGATCTGTATACATGTAGATTTGGTTCACGAATCTAATAAGTTTGAGGATTCACATTATTTATGTATAATGTGTTAAAGTGCCATGTAGTTTTACATCTGTTATGTTATCTAGTAATTTGCATGTGGTAATTTATGTTATCCTAGAATCACTTAATTTATGTCATTTATTTCTTCTTTCCTTTGTTTAGACCACACATACACATACACAAGCCCATAAGTTACCATCTATGGCAATGTAACCAGTGAACTTGATGGACATTAAAGTCATTCAAATGGGTTCTCTGTCTCCGTGTCCTTACCGACACACCATGGCGATGACCAAGTCTACTTAATAACCAGTCCACCTTCACTACAACATGAGTCTGCTGTCTGTGTGTCATGATTGTCCCCACGCCATTGTTATTCACGTCATGCCTCCGCAACTGTTATCACTCTTCCCAGTTACCTCTCTTATTTATTCCTCTTGTGTCTGTTGTCTTGTGCTTGATCGTTGTTGTTTGGTCTCCTAGGAGATCAACCGTGTCGTGTCGTGTGTTTAAGGCTCCAGAGCCGGTTATTTTTCCTGTTTTGTTTTTGCTTTTACGCTTTTCCCTTTCTCCTGTCACCTGTAGTGATGGCCAAATGAGGCTTCCTGAACCACTGAGGCTTTCCAGCCCATTGGTTCACCAAAAGGTGAATTTACCCGAAGCCTCATGACACAGTGTGCTCCCTACTGACACCTGCTGTGCAAAGCAATGTATCGCACACAAATCTATTCATCCTGAGCAACCAAATCGTCATGGAGTGGGCACACACTTTTCTATTGCCTGTATATTAAATAAAGTATTTTACTCTGCTTGTATTAACCTATGCACACACAACTCACACAAACATACAACTTTGTGTTCAACTATTCAGTAGTTCTTTGGGTTAGTGATAACAGTGAATGCCCCCAAATGATTGTAAAAAAATTATTGTGAGTGCACAATATATTATTATATATATTGCAAAAATATAAATATTGCAGTGTTGATTGGGAGTACAATAGTGCAGTGCTTATGGGACTGGAATTGTGGAACAGCAAACTGCAATGGGGATGACACCCAAACACCCTTTCACAGGGCACCGATGATGCTGGACAACATAAGAATGTTGTCACTAGACCAACTTTCTAAGCTTTCCTTAATACAGTCTAGTCTTATAATAATAATAATAATAATAATAATAATAGCAATATTATATATGTAGTGTTGGGAGTTTTGCTGTTTGTTATTCCAGCAAACATTTAAGTGTCTTAACAAGAAATAAGTTTATTTTCATTTTATTTTTATATTGTTTTGGATGTATGTTGTGAATATTGGTTATAGAAACATGGGGAAATTATTAATGGTTGTTTTAAAATTGATATGTTAAATTTGGTTATTGTGTGACGTCAGAATTAAGGGACGGGTCGCACCTGCTCTCCCTCTGTATAGTCTGGGACTGAGGAGACACAGGAATGGAGGTTCCAAGATGGCTCCTTGATTACACGCGTTTTAATGAGCTCTGCATCCCCAATCAGTTAAATTGACTTATAAAGTTATTGCAGAGAAGATTTTGAAATGTAAATCTCCAGCCCCAAAACAACGCAGGATTGTAGATCGAGACACAACGGTCATCCTTGAACAGATCTCTGATCTTTCTCGGCTGGTGCAGAACAGATCAGATGCACTGGAGAAGTTGGTGGAAAACAACTCAACCATAATTAAGGAAATGAAAGAGGAAGTCAATGCAAATACGAAACAAATCACCGAACTAAAGGAAACAATTGAGTTTATTTGCACCGACATTAATGCCTTGAAAGACAAAGTCGCACACGCCGAATCTCAACTAAAACAAGCTGACAAGTGTGCTATGGAGCATGAGAGACGGCTAACATTGCTGGAGGGCTATTCGCGCAGGTGGAATCTGAGAATTCAAGGGCTTCAGGAGAAAGGAGGAGAAGACGTTCGTCACGAGGTCATCAAGATCTGCCAGTGCCTTTTACCGCAATACAAAGACAAATTTCCAGATGTCGTGGATGTGGCGCATCGTCTTGGCCGTAATAAATCAGGGAACACACCTAGAGGAATAATCTTCCAGTTTACTTCGCGATTCTTCAGGGATGCTGTCTGGCGCGCTGCCAAAGACGCGGACTTTCTGAAGAACAACCACCTGAGGATCACTGAGGATCTGTCTCCGGCCGACAAAGAGAGGAGGATGAAACTGTGGCCCGCTGTTGAAAAGGCGCGTAAAGAAAACAAGAGAGCTTTTTTTGTCGGTGGTCGTGCCTTTGTAGACGGGATTGAGATCTTGCCATGAATATAAGAGACAATGGTTGTTGCTTTCTTGCCTTCTCTGACTGGAATTGCTGACAGTAGCACATACAGTCCCGTTCGAGGAAAAGGTATTGGGTGTACTGGTTAATTGAGCACTTGTCCGAGTCTCGTTTTAGGACAAGATCACATGTTTCTTGATTGTTACACGTTCATAAAAGAAACTATCAATATATTTTTCTTAGCATTAAAAAGGGGTTGTTGTTCTCATCCTTGGTAAAACATATTTGTGCAACCTTTAAAGATTTCCTATAGCTCAAAGAAATCTTTTGGTTTAAATTAGTTCTTTGTATACGTTTGTATGTCTTTTTCTATTGTTTCTTTAAATTGCAGAGGGTTACGCGATTCTGTTAAACGGAAAGCTATCTTTCTTTATCTTAAGCGCTTTAATACAGATTTCTGTTTCTTACAAGAATGCCATTCTAATATTGAAGATGTTAATTTTTGGAGATCGCAATGGGGTCTGGATTTATGGGTCTCTCACGGTACTACACATTCTGCTGGGGTTTGCATTCTAAAAAATCGCTTTAAAGGGAAAATATTAAGTTCTGAGTGCGACGTGTCTGGACACTACATTCTACTTGCTGTTGAAATTTCCAACTTAAAGTACATTATTTTAAATGTTTATGGCTTTAATTCACAAAAAGACAATAAGTCTTTTTTTGACAGATTAGGTGATCATGTGATTCATATGTTGAATAGGTTTCCTAATTCCTCTTTGATCTTGGGTGGTGATTTTAATGTGGTCTTAGACAACACTCTAGATAGATGGCCTCCACAAACTACTAGCCAAACTCCTAATTATTTAACTAAATTTATGGAAAAATTTATCTTAATTGATGCATGGAGAAAATCTCACCCATCTCAAGTGTCCTTTACGTGGAGTAACAATTCGTTATTAAATCAATCTAGGATAGATTATTGGTTGACGTCCAAGGACTTAGAAAATGTCATCACTGACATAATACCTTCTCCATTCTCAGACCACAAAGCGATTTCTATAAGTATTCCCTTTAAATACTCAGAAAACTTAAATGGAAAGTCAGCATACTGGAAATTGAACAATTCAATACTTCACCATGATGAGATAATCACCAGCATAGAAAAACTAATCTTATCCTACTGGAATAAAGCAAAAAATGAAAAAAATTACAGTAGAAATTGGGAACTCCTTAAATTTGAAATCGGGATCTTTTTTAGGAAGTATTGCAGTGAACTGGCAAAAAAAAGGAAGTTTGAGGAGGATAAAATTTTATATAAAATGTCCACCTTATTATCTAAAAGGGTAGAAGAAATGTCTGAATTGGACAAAACAGAACTTACTGAGCAGAAACTCAAATTAGAGGATATTTACAAAAGGAAGGCAGAAGGAGCCTTTGTGAGATCCCGAAGAAAATGGCTTGAAGAGGGTGAGAGGAACTCTGCCTATTTTTTTAGACTTGAGAGACAGCAAGCCAAAAATAATTATATTGAGCGTTTGTATATTAATGATGGCATTACTGAGGACCCTAAAATTATTGCAAAATTTTGTTCTGAGTTTTATGGTAACTTATATACTTCTCAGTTTTGTCAACAATCTACTACTGACTTGTTTGAATCCTTGCCCAACATAAAGCAGCTTAATATCGAGGACTCTAATATTTGTGAAGCCCCTCTTAGAACACAAGAAATTATTGATGCTATACATGATTTGAAAAATAATAAATCTCCAGGAACAGACGGTTTAACTGCTGAATTTTATAAGGCATTTAGTAAGACGTTATCTCCTTTCTTGTTTGAAGTTTTTACGGAGAGTCTTGAAAGAGCTTTGCTTCCTCCAACCCTTTGTCAAGGACTTCTAATTGATGAATGTCAATCTGGCTTTCTACAAAAAAGGCACATTTTCAATAATATACGGTTGGTCTTGGATATCTTAGATTACTCAGACTTTATCTCTAATGATAGTTTTATTTTATTTTTGGACTACTATAAAGCATTCGACTCTTTAGAACATGAGTTTTTATTTCAAACACTACGCAGGTTTGGATTTGGTGAGTTTTTTTGTAGATCTATCAAAACGCTTTACACCAACGGTAATAGCTCTATTAAACTCAGCAGTGGCACCTCTCCTAGATTTGCCCTGAATCGTGGAGTCAGGCAGGGATGCCCAATATCTCCATATCTGTTCCTGATCGCTACAGAGCTTCTAAACTTGCAAATTAGAGAAAGCCCCTTAAAAGGAATAACCATTAATGATACTGAAGTGATTATAAGTCAGTTAGCCGATGACACTGTCTTGTTTCTGAAGGATGTTTCTCAAGTTGCCATAGCATTAGAAACTCTTAAGCCTTTCTCTAAAGCATCAGGTCTTCATCTCAATATCAATAAATGTGAGCTACTTCCAGTTGGCAACTGTTTAGAGTCTTCAGTATGTAATATCCCTATTAGAGAAAATGTCACCTATTTGGGGATAAAAATAATTAAAGATAATAAAACTAGATGCCCCTCCAATTTTATGCCAATTATTGAAAAGACGAGCAAGGTCTTGAATAGTTGGTTGTTGAGAGATCTGTCGCTCAAGGGCAGAGTTCTTCTCACCAAAGCAGAAGGTATCTCTCGCTTGGCGTATTCTGCTCAATCACTTTATGTTGATAAACAAACATGTAAGGTGATTGACAGTAGGTTAGGTAAATTTATATGGAAAAACAAAATTCACTACATTAAAAAATCTGTATTACTAAACTCATACGATAAAGGTGGTCTAAATTTCATTGACTTTGGCGCTCTAAACAATACGTTTAAAATAAACTGGCTCAGACGATATCTTCAAAATCCATGTTCTGTTTGGAATATAATCCCTCAATACATTTTCTCTCACTTAGGTGGCATAGAATTCCTACTAATGTGTAATTACAAAATTGAAAAACTTCCGATTAAACTTTCTAAATTTTATCAACAAGCACTTGCTGCTTGGAATTTACAATAATTTATTTACAATAAATTAATAATAATTTTGATGGTTTGCAGGCGCATGCCCTAATTTAATTCAATAAGACTAAGCTGTCACTTAATAACAATATATTTGTTAAATTACATGAGATTGTCCGGCATTTGCAGGCTGACGTTGGTTATCCATCTTTACACTATTATGAGTGAATCACAGAAGGCGTGACTGTCTGAGTCCCACCTGAGTGACGTCAACTCCTCTCTTCCACTGATTGGCTGGAGGAGAGCTGTCACTCTAGAACCAGTGGACCAATGGTGACGCTTACGCCCGCCCTAATTTACATGAAACTTGAACTGCAACTTTTTGGATCGCAAGCGCAGAACTTGGAAACGAGAGCGAAGAGGAAAAGATTGCAAGCGAGCAGAAAAATATCAAGTGAGCAGAAAATGGAAGAGAACACAAAAAACTGAGGAATGAAAGCGTAATATTTAAGAAACAACAAACAAGTTTAAGTTTTGCGCACAAAATCGTTTTTTATGCGTTTAAAGTTTTGATTTGCACTTGCAATTTTTTAAAATACACTTAAACTTTTGAATTACGACCGCAATACTTTTGGCGGGATTTTGATCCCATAGGCTGGTTTTTGATGCAACTTGCGGGTTTTTATTTTTTGACTAGAAATGTTTTTTTTTCTACATTAAAACGAACGTTATGTATAAAATATAATATGTATTACAGTATAATATGTAATTTTTACACACACACACACACACATATAGCCTATATTGGTAGTAGTGTTATTATTATACATGTAGCGTATTCTATATGGCACAACAAACGACTTCAAGCTCTTTGGGGGATTCTGCAATTTATTAAAAGAGGACAGTCAACATACACTCTCTCAGCTTTACTTTTCTTCTCTCAGCTGTCTCTCCTCAGTCCCAGACTATACTGAGAGCACATTCCAATTTACACAAACTCTTTCTCTTAATCATTAAACTCAGTTACATACAAGAAGAAATAAAATCAAAAATCACATTAACAATACTTCATAACATTATTATAATGGTCAACATTCTACTAGATCGTATAGTGGTTTTTTTGGTTCACATACCTGCAATTTATTAAAAGAGGACAGTCAACATACACTCTCTCAGCTTTACTTTTCTTCTCTCAGCTGAGGAATGCATGGAAAATACATGTTAAACAATGTCCTCTTTAACAGTGACTGCAGTTCAACTTAATACACAAAACACGAAAATGACAGTAAACATATAATTTACCATTACCCATGAAATCACATATATCTGCAATACTAACACACATTTACACAGACAGAATCCACCGAAATTATATGTAGAAAACTTATCAACCGAAAAACGCGCGCTCTAATTTGGCGCGCGGGCGGCAACATAAAACAAACACGTGCGCGAACTTAATTCGGAAGATAAAACTCTCTTATAGATGAAAACTTGCATTTGACTACTTATTCTAGTTATAGGAACTTGTTACAATCAGTATAAACTCAAAACTTTACTTAGTTTTACATATTTCCCGCTCTTTATCACAGAGCTCTCTGAATACATTCCTGTGTCTTTTTTTTTAATTTTTTTTTTTATTATCAACAAATCGCATGTACAAAAATAACAATACAACAGAGGAACATTACATGCTTTAGTACAACAGAGAATACGAATAAAAAATAAAGAAAATGAGAAATAAAAAAGAGAAAGAAAAACTATAAATACATAGAGGGTACATTACTATAAATATAAATCTATGTGTTCATACATGCATATCTATATAA
Source organism: Rhodeus uyekii (assembly GCA_037043235.1). Lineage (NCBI taxonomy): Eukaryota > Metazoa > Chordata > Actinopteri > Cypriniformes > Acheilognathidae > Rhodeus > Rhodeus uyekii. The sequence continues at coordinate 2,899,237 of JAWRVZ010000060.1, forward strand.
AAATGCCAAATGAGGAACAAAGTTCAAATACTCTGGTGGCTTTGTTATTTTTAGATTTTGATGTCACACTCATGTATATTTTAATTTCATTCTTAAGCGCTGTAAAACTGGGTTTGTTATTTGCGAATTTGGATTTGTGAATATGAAATTTACAGAGAAATAAAATTAAATTTATAATGAAGCCAGCATCCTTTAAGTGATGTTCCTTAGTGTAATAACCTAAAATCACATTCTTATAGGATAAGGAGAAATTATTTAAAATATTAATAAAGACGAATCTCTCAACCTCTTTCCAAAAACATTGTGTATCTTGGCAGGACCAAAATAAATGGTAAATGGTTTCTGTAGATTCTTTGCAAAAAGAGCATTTAATTTCAATATCACTTTTAAATTTTTGTAAATATTGTTTGGTTGGATAGATTTTATGAATTATTTTGTATGAAATTTCCTTAACCTTATTTGTAAGGAAGAATTTTTGGGGTAGGCGCCAAACTTGAGTCCAATTTATATTATTAAAGAAATTGTTCCAATAAGAAATAGCATGAGGGGTAGAGACATTCTCTTGTAAAAATAGGGATCTAATTTTATAATTGTTAGACTTTAATGTGGAAAAACAAATCGTGCCAATTGCAGTATCTTCAGGTCTGGGAGGACAGACAGAGAGTGCAGATGTACCGACAGCATTTTTAAAAAGCATGATCACCCCAGTAGGAATGGCCTTTTTAACTACACTGAATTCTTTTAATGTAATAGGTATTTTATATTTTGAAATAAAGTCTTCAAACTCAAATAAAATTCCCTCACTATTAAATAATTGACTTACTAATAATAACCCATTGCAAAACCAGTTGTGAAAAAATAAAGATTTATTCCTGTATAAAATGTTGCAGTTATTCCAAATAAAGAATCTTTGAGGTGAGAAGTTATGCTTGTAAATTATTATTGAATCAAAATTATCAAAATTATTGCAAGCGCAGAACTTGGAAACGAGAGCGAAGAGGAAAAGATTGCAAGCGAGCAGAAAAATATCAAGTGAGCAGAAAATGTAAGAGAACTCAAAAAACTTAGGAATGAAAGCGTAATGTTTAAGAAACAACAAACAAGTTTAAGTTTTGCGCACAAAATCGATTTTTATGCGTTTAAAGTTTTGATTTACACTTGCAATTTTTTAAAATACACTTAAACTTTTGATTTACGACCGCAATACTTTTGGCGGGATTTTGATCCGATACCAGCCCAATACATTTTTCCCCGGCCGGACGTGACCAAAAGGAACCCGTTCAATCTGGCAACACTGCACAGGAGGCGCAAGGTTTTGAACCACCTTTATGCGGAAGCGACACTCAGAATGAAGCAATGACGTATTGAACAGAAACCGAGGCCTCGTTTGTCATCGTCACGTGATTTTCGCGGAAAAGATACACGCCTCGAATCGGGGCTTCATCTGGAGCGTCCCTTTCTGCTCGACACAAGCTCCGGAGCCTCGCTTCAGATGTCCCATCATCACTAGTCACCAGACAGTGTTGCCAGATTGGGCGGGTTCACGCCCAATTGGGCTCCTTTTGGTCACGTCCGACTGGAAAAAAGTGCATTGGGCTGGTTGATAAAAATTGGGCTGTTTTTGATGAAAAACCCGCCCAAATGTCATATAGAAATGCATAAAAATTCCATTAAAACAGGCCTATCAACCCATTAAAACAAGCCTTTGTTTTTAAATAATTATTTTACATTTTTCACTTTGTGTTATTATTTAATCCCAAATCTCTATTGTTTTGAGAGGGATTATTTGGAATCCATTGAGGCTTGTTTATTTGTTCTTTATTTCTCAGCTAATGATTTGTAATGAGTGATTTTAATCAAGTTAATCAAATTAGTGATTTATAATTTCAAGTCTTTTAATGACTTCTTCAAAATTACGTACACTTCACTCCCATGTAACCAATTATTAGTTAAAGCCTTTATTTTGCTTTTACATGTTCTATCTGTTGAGAAGTGCTGACAATATTCATCCTTACTCTATGGAAAAACACTAAACACACTTAACATACAGTACACACAAAAATCTATTATAAAGTCACTTCCTTGCAATACCAAAACACTGAGTGTCAAATTACCACACCATCCAACCAATTGGTTCAACACAGTCATCAGGTGTGCAAACACTTGTTTGCTTAATTGTAGACACACCAATCAGGTGTCTAAGCACTATAAAAAGCAGCAGGTGAGTTCATCTGTCTTCAAGCACAATGGAAAGAGTAGGAGAAAGAGTAAGAGGAGGACGAGGAATCAACAGAGGAAGAGATGGAGGCGCTGCTGGAGGAAGAGGAAGAGGAAGAGGAAGAGGAAGAGGAAGAGGAAGAGGAAGAGATGGAGGCCCTGCTGGAGGAAGAGATGGAGGCCCTGCTGGAGGTAGAGGAAGAGGAAGAGATGGAGGCCCTGCTGGAGGTAGAGGAAGATGTAGACAAGAAGGTGCTCAAAGAGGACCAAATCTGACTAATGAGATCCGTGCAACACTGGTTGACCACGTTGTCAATCACGGCCTGACGCTGAGGGAGGCTGGACTACGAGTACAGCCAAATCTAAGCCGATACACAGTGGCAAGTGTGATCAGAACATTTCGACTGGAAAACAGGTATTGTAAAATATCATCATATCAAAAATATCTGCATGGTTTCAGTAACTGCTTACAGTACTGTATTCTGTGCACTGCCAGCACTTCTGTTACCTTTTTCTGTGAAATTACTATACTATTGTATACTGTTTTGTTTTTTCTACATAGGATTGAGGGTCTGGAACGACAAGGGGGAAGGCCTCCTATGTTCACAGAACCGCAAGAGAGGGAGATAATAAACATGGTTTTAGCCAACAATTCCATAACACTCAATCAGCTCCAAGCTAACATTATCAATAACCACGACAGTTTCAACAATATCCATCAGTTCTCAACATCAACACTGGCACGCATACTAAAAGAAAACCATATTCAAATGAAGCAAATTTATCGAGTGCCTTTCGAGCTCAATTCCGAAAGGGTGAAACGACTGTGGCATGATTATGCAGAGGTATGTATTCACTTTAGCAGTGTGATCTTGCATAGTGTCTCATAATCTTTTACTGTAATGTATACTACACAAGTTTGCCTGACACTATTCTTCAGGGAGTTTTACGAATGGATGGAGAGGAGATCCCACATGACTTCATATACGTAGATGAGGCTGGGTTCAACCTGACGAAAACCCGAAGGAGGGGAAGACACATCATTGGCCACAGAGCAATAGTCAATGTCCCTGGGCAGCGTGGGGGTAATATAACACTCTGTGCAGCCATTACACAGAATGGGGTCCTCCACAGCCATGCCCATATTCGCCCTTACAACACTGCACTAATACTTGCATTCTTGGACCAACTGCACAACATAACCACAGCAAATCAAATCGATCCTATGCAATACATTGTTTTCTGGGACAAGGTGTCTTTCCACCGCTCTGCCCTGGTTCAGAACTGGTTTCAACAACATCCACATTTCACCGTCCTATATCTTCCACCATACTCTCCATTCCTCAACCCTATAGAAGAGTTTTTCTCGGCATGGCGGTGGAAGGTATATGATCTCCGTCTCCAGGCTGAGGTACCCCTCATCCAAGCCATGGAGGAGGCCTGTGACCAGATGGAGGTAGAAGCAATACAAGGATGGATTCGTCATTCAAGACGTTTCTTTCCAAGGTGTCTTGCTAATGACAACATTGCCTGCGACGTTGATGAAAATCTCTGGCCAGATCCAGCTAGGCGACGAGACAATGAATAGTTAGTTTTACAGTACAATACGTAAAGTGACTTTGTTATTTTGGATGTCCGTGTCAACATTTTGGTTGTGTTGAAAAATAAAGGAGTTTGAGTCTGCAACATTTGTCTTGTTTGGTGGATTTACATTATATTTGTACTTCGTTGATGGTAGCCTACTCTAATCATAGGGAAGTAGAAGTGCTAAAAGCTTTTTAGGTTTATCACAGCAGAGTGTAGTAATGTGAAACGTGTGTGTTTCATATGGTAACAAAGTGTGTTTTTTAAACAGAAGTGTATAGTTTTTACAGGAGTGTTTAATTATGCAAAGGATCTGTAGTGTTTTGCTAATTGTGTGTATGGTTGTGCTAATTGTGTGTAGTGTTTTGAAAACACGGGCCCTGTTTTGAAAATCGTGCTTAAGCAATCCAAAAAACCTGTAACATACAACCATAGGCGGAGTTTGGGGGGTGTGGGACCAGAGCCAATTAATGCCTGCCTTGTGCTTTGAATATTTTTTTGTTATTGCAGAATTCATATTTTCTCATTTTATTTATCTTATCAGTTCTGTGTATAGAATAAGTACGATATTGCTAATTAATTTTTAATTACTGTATTTAATTTTTTATTACTGTAGCTTTATTACATTCTCCCATGATTTGCGAATCTCAAAGTATTGCGGTAGGTGAGTGGAAGCTCTTCTCGTTCTGTTTTACGCGCTGAATAAACTAAATGGACATTCGTCGTTTTTTTAATAAATCCACTACTAAAAGTGTCAAATCTATCAGAGGAGAAGACAGTGGACATCTACGCAACTCGGAAAAATAGGCGGCTTCTTCTGCATTAGGTAAGATATTGTAATGTCTGAAGTAGTTCTATGACAGGTCAAGGTAGGCTCTGTTTATGAACTTTAATTGGAACGAAGAACACACTGTAACAAGCACACTGTTTTTTGCCTCCATATAGCCAAGTCTCCATATAAATGCGCCTGCACTGTGATAGTCTCAGAGGTCTGTTTATAGCGCAGAGAGCATCATGAAGAACAAGAAACACACCGGGCAGGTCCGAGATACTGTTGTGGAGAAGTTTAAAGCCAGATTTGGATACAAAAAGATTTCCCAATACTTTAAACATCCCATGGAGCACTGTGCAAGCGATAATATTGAAATGGAAGGAGTATCAGACCACTGCAAATCTACCAAGACCTGGCCGTCCCAGGAGAAGGAGAAGGATCCGATTCATACAAGGAGAAGACTGATCAGAGATTGCAGCCGAGAGGCCCATGATCACTCTGGATGAACTGCAGAGATCTACAGCTGAGGTGGGAGACTCTGTCCATAGGACAACAATCAGTCATATACTGCACAAATCTGTCCTTTATGGAAGAGTGGCAAGAAGAAAGCCATTTCTTAAAGATATTCATAAAAAGTGTCATTTACAGTTTGCCACAAGCCACCTGGGAGACACACCAAACATGTGGAAGAAGGTGCTCTGGTCAGATGAAACCAAAATTGAACTTTTTGGCAACAATGCAAAATGTTATGTTTGGCGCAAAAGCAACACAGCTCATCACCCTGAACACACCATCCCCACTGTCAAACATGGTGGTGGCAGCATCATGGTTCTGGCCTGCTTTTCTTCAGCAGGGACAGGGAAGATGGTTAAAATTGATGGGAAGATGGATGGAGCCAAATACAGGAACATTCTGGAAGAGAACCTGATGGCGTCTGCAAAAGACCTGAGACTGGGACGGAGATTTATCTTCCAACAAGACAATGATCCAAAACATAAAGCAAAATCTACAATGGAATGGTTAAAAAATAAACATATCCACGTGTTAGAATGGCCAAGTCAAAGTCCAGACCTGAATCCAATCGAGAATCTGTGGAAAGAACTGAAAACTGCTGTTCACAAACGCTTTCCATCCAACCTCACTGAGCTCGAGCTGTTCTGCAAGGAGGAATGAGAAAAAATGTCAGTCTCTCGATGTGCAAAACTGATAGAGAGATACCCCAAGCGACTAACAGCTGTAATCACAGCAATAGGTGGCGCTACAAAGTATTAACTTAAGGGGGCCGAATAATTTTGCACGCCCATTTTTTCAGTTTTTAATTTGTTAAAAAAGTTTGAAATATCCAATAAATTTCGTTCCACTTCATGATTGTGTCCCACTTGTTGTTGATTCTTCACAAAAAATTACAGTTTCATATCATTATGTTTGAAGCCTGAAATGTGGCAAAAGGTTCATAAAGACGTAATAGAAAGTGGCAGAACAGGATCATAAAGACATAACAGAAAGTCTTGTCTGAACTTGTTTTCTTTTTTTAAGAGCTAGCTTAGCTCAAAATGCTAAAAACGTTCATGCTGGCCATGATAGAAAGGTGTCAGAAGACACAGTTTGCGGCACATGGATAAGGGTCAGAGTGCCCACGAAGACCCCTGTTCACTGTCAGTGCCTAGAATGGGCACATGAGTGTCAGAGCTGGACATTGGAGTGGTGGAAGAAGGTTGCCCTTGCATTTTCATTTCAATCAGGTGGATGGTGCTAATGCCTTGGAGCCAGAGACATCTTCAGAGTCCATTGCTGTATTAGAGCTGGTCTGTCAGCACAAGAGGGACCTACACAATGTTAGGCAGGGGGTTTTAATGCTGTGGCTGATCAGTGTTGCATATTCATGATCTTCCATGTGTTTTTGGTATGGCCAGAAGAGTCCAAAGAAAAATTTCCGTTTGCTGCAAACAACTTTTCCACTAAGCCCAGTCATAAAGGATTATTTTTAAAAGATTAACACTGAGCACAAGATGGAATTGAACAGTCCCTCTAAAGGATATTACATGCAAGGTTTTTTTCATGTCCCACAGCAAACAGTTGACAAAAGAAACTGGTTATGACTCATTCTGCTTACAGTAAACAGCTTTGTCATCAGTAACACATTTGAACTGCCAAAGACTTTATCTGATATAAGGAGTGAAAATGGAATCGTTCCCTTAAGTTGGATTTATTTATTGTATCCCACACTGTGAGAATCAATGACCTAATACATTATCAAACACCTTCATAATCCACAAATTACGGCACCACCACGGCAGCTCTATCCTGGGGTGAACAGTTCGACGCGTGGGTCCCTCAAGTGTTCCGTGTGGGCAGCAGAGCCCGGTTGGGCCAAGGGAAGCAGAGCAGTGAAAAGAACAAGAGACGGTGCAGTGATCACAACTGTCACAAGAACTTTCCATGTTCAAAAAATTAATAAAGTTTTCACTGTACCCCCAAAAAATGTTGCAAAACATAATGCCCCCCAAAAAGTTGCAAAACACATTGATGGAATACAGTATAACACCATCTCAGACAGTTATCGCTCCCTTAGAGATGGTGAGATACCTAGACTCTGTCCAAGCGCAAAGTCTTCATGCATGCGCAGTACAGACCAAAAGCTCATTCACAACTCAGCCACAAGATGGCGCGAGAATGCTGCAAATAAACAATTGGCGAGAATGCACACGGTCCCGCTGGGTATTGAGAACAATACAGTTCGGGAACAGACTGCAGTTTGCCACCACCCCCTGCATTTCAAGGGGATAATACGAACTCTGAACAAATACTTAAGGAAGTACAGGTTCAGAATGCTCACCCATTCTACACTCCTAAATATAATGCGCTCGGGCGATTGGTTTACCTCGATCGACCTGATGGACGCAAACTTTCACATAAAGATATATCCACCCCACAGGAAATACCTGAGGTTTGCTTTCCTTGACGTGGCATACGAGTATCTGGTTCTCCCTTTCGGCCTGTCTCTCAGCCCGAGAGTGTTTGTAGAGTGTACAGACCCTGACTCCGCTCAGAGAAAAGGGTATCCGTCTCGCTACCTACATAGACGACTGGCTGGTGACAGCTCAGTCAGAGGAGAAAGCGAGAGAACACACAGTTATGCTTCTGGAACATATACAGAAACTGGGCCTAAGATTAAACACCGAAAAGAGTGTTTTAATCCCCACACAGTCCATAACATATCTGGGGCTGTCACTGGACTCGATGACATTCAGAGCGCGACTGTCGGAAGACAGAGTGAAAAGGTTCACTCGATGTCTGGCCGAATTCCAGAGGGGGAAAAGCGTCTCTTTCCGCACATGTCTCGGATTATTGGGACTGATGGCCTCAGCCCTGATAGTGGTTCATTTAGGCAGACTGTTCATGAGAGAGTTCAAACGCTGGCTAGCATCCCTGGGGTTGGACCCATTACGACACTCCCGGAGGAGAGTGGAAGTGACGTCAGCACTGACGTTTGGCGCTGCGCCAGTGGAATCAAACGTGAGAACACTCAACACTACTGTTGTGGCTTACATAAATCGACAGAGAGGTCTCAGGTCACTGTCCCTACACATGTTGGCACGCAAACTGATTTTATGGAGCAGTGCCAATCTGCTGTCCCGGGGCAATCCTCTTTACGGGGAGTGGAAATTGAACAGGGAAGTGATCGAACGGATTTGGAGTATATACAGGAGAGCGACAGTAGATCTGTTCGCGTCCCACGACAATGCTCCGTGTCCTCTGTTTTTCTCCCTGAGGGATCACAGCGCACCACTAGGACTAGATGCGCTAGCGCACGAGTGGCCTCGCACCCTCCTGTACGCGATCCCACCGATAGCGTTAATATCCCCCACACTCCACAGAGTGAGGGAGGAGAGACTCAGACTGATATTGATAGCTCCGAGATGGCCAGGGAAATACTGGCTGGCGGAGATCATAGATATGCTTTACAGAGACCCATGGTCTCTCCCATTGCGCAGAGACCTACTGTCACTGGCAGGGGGGGAGATCTTTCATCATCACCCAGAACGCCTGGCACTATGGGCCTGGCCAGTGAGTGGTTAAATATGAATAAAACTGGTCTGTCGGACAGTGTTATCAGAAACATAGAAAATGCTGGAGCTTCATCGACTAGATCTCTGTATGAGTGCAAATGGGGTGTGTTTGAACGCTGGTGCACAGCTAAACACAAAATTCCTTTTCAGTGTTCAGTAGCAGTTGTTTTATCATTTCTACAAGACTTGATAGATAAAGGGAAAGCGTTCTCAACGATAAAGGTGTTTCTGGCCGCTATATCGGCTTGTCACATGGGTTTTGATAACAAAACTGTTGGGCAGCACCCTTTGGTGTGCAGGTTCATGAAGGGCGCCCATCGCGTTTTGCCAATTTCAAAACCGCTTTCTCCCACATGGGATTTGGCACTGGTGCTTGATGCTCTTTCAGTGTCCCCATTCGAACCACTTGAAGAGATTGATTTTAAAATATTGTCATTTAAAACGGCATTGTTGTTAACTTTGGCTTCAGCGAAACACGTGAGCGAGATTCACGCGCTTTCAGTGCATTCAGCATGTATGCAGTTCATGTCTGGGGATGCAGGAGTGGTCCTGAAACCAAATCCTGTGTTTATGCCCAAAATAATTAATTCTATCATTCCTCTGGAATTGAGAGCTTTCTATCCACCGCATTTTGCTTCATCTGAACAGCAAAAGCTAAATGTGTTGTGTCCAGTACGCGCGTTACGCATTTACACAGAAAGAACCAGAGGGTTCAGAGAGAGTAATCAGCTGTTCGTGTCCTGGGCTAAACCACGCACGGGGAAGCCGATTACTAAGCAGGGTTTATCGCACTGGATAGTGGAGGCGATTTTGTTGGCATATTCCAGTAAGGGTCTTGTGCCCCCATCTGGTTTACGTGCACACTCAACTAGGGGGATGTCAACTTCGTGTTCTCTTTTTAAAGGAGTCACGATGCAGAACATATGTGAAGCAGTGAGTTGGTCCTCGCCGCTTACATTTGCACGGTTTTATAAACTAGATGTTACGGCTCAATCTCTAGCACATGCAGTATTGAGCGTAGGATCTGAGTCACGACTCGTCCGGCCCTGGACGCAGGGATTGTGGTTGGCAGAAGATTCGGGACAGGCTATCTGGCAATACGGGAGTAAGGATATCCCATAGTGAGACACCGAAACGTATGCTTGAAAGAGAACAATATGTTACTTGCGTAACCCCGGTTCTCTGATAGCATTAAGTGAGGTGTCTCACCAGATCACCCTCCTTGCTGTGTGAAACGAGGAAGAGGTGTGCTTGTTTTGAATGTCGTGACTATGTTGTGTCAGTAATTTTTACTGAGGGAGGAAGACACTCCCAGACACAACGTCACGTCTGCCAGCCAATTGGGGCTGGCGTAATGAAATAGGGCTTCTGAGGAATACGGAAGGGGCGTATCACATAGTGAGACACCTCACTTAATGCTATCAGAGAACCGGGGTTACGCAAGTGACTTCCCCAAAGTGCCTTCATTGAACAGCGTCCGTTTTCAGGATCTGTTATCCGGGCACATTAAAGTCTCCTGCATTCATTGTTTTTCGAGGTAAATTTATCTAGCACTTTCTACAGTGCTGATTGTGTCAAAAGCAGAAATAAACAGAAAAGCACGGCATGTCTCACAGTACCTAACCCAATTATAGATGGGGGGGGGAAACAAAATAGTTTAATAAAAACAAAAACAAAAAAATAAAAGTAAATACAACAGAATTCAATTTGGATTTTTTTTTTGGGACTTTGACTCAACCCTAAAATTGACCATTGTGTTCTAAACTAAATAAAAATATTTGAAAAAATCTTATTATGCTGTCATCCAGTTTATGCTGCATAGTTTTATTTTAAACACCACTTAAAAAAAAAAGTCTGAATATTGATTATAACATATTTGCTCTTTCAAATTTCAAAGCTGTGGTTTTGGCCTCCAGGACTGCCACTGGAACTGAAATTCAGTGATCCGTGAGAGTGCGCCTCCTGGTGGATCCAACACAGTGACATGCAGGCTGGAGGTTAGATGTACCACAGAAACTGTAAACAAGCAGAAAAAGAAGGCAAGCATTTACATGCCATGAATAAAATCTTATTATTGACCTAAAATAATGGGTTTGGTTGAATTCCAGGACAGGTTGAAAACCCCTGATTAATAGCGGCTAATGAATGAAAAAATAAAAAACACTTTAAAGTGGTTCAAATGTTAACTTATATCTACAAAGACATTATATCTATTATATAAATAAATATATATATATATATATATATATATATATATATATATAGACAGTTTGTTTTGTTCTGTTTTTTTTTTCAGACAGTTTCATACAACTTTTTAAAAAGTCCAGTACAAACATTACTGTCACAGATGCTAGGCATCAAGAATCATAGACCATCCCATTTGACAATGCTCAGTCCGACCTTTGTGGACTTTGAATTGGGACTCAGACATGCAAGACACCATGTTTATTTATTGGGAATATCTTAGTAAAATTCAAAATGCTCTTTAGCATCCAATTCAATGACAACCATATGAATATTCACCACGCTATCTATAGTAAGCTTGCTGACGATCCTGGTATTTTGCGCAAATACAGGCTATTTTCAGGCTATGTGTATAAAACATAAAATTTGCTTCAAATGATTATGTATGTATGTAAATGCACTACTTTAACAACAAGACAAGGCAAATTAGACCAAAAAAACCTGATAAAGAATAGCAGTCATTACAGCAATCATTCTCCTCTCTGACATGTTAAAAATGTACTTGGTTATCAAAATTATCCCAGTGGAAAATAAGGTTTGAGTTACAAAATGACCAGTTAACATAATTTCATTAATCATATCCTCAGCATATTGGGAAGTGTAAACAAGTACTTACCAGGTAAAATCACTTTATGAATAGAATGCTTATTGCAAAACAAAACTTGACTAACAGGCAGAATAGACCTAGTTTCACAGACAGGGATTATATTAAGCCAGGATTAGGGCTTAATTCAATTATTAATTTACTTTAAAGAAAATAAAACATTACTGGTATGCATCTTCACACAAAATAAGATAAGTTGGTTTAAGTTGCTTTCCATTAAAACAGCTCAAACAAGCATTTTATTCTAGGACTAGATCAAGCTTTGTCTGCTAAAGATTTTGTGCTGCTTTTCTGTTGACTTGTCCCTGATAGAAGAGGGACACAGACTACATGGTCTTAAACGTTGTCAATTATTAAACATATTAGTGGTACCGACTCATTTATACAATATATTTTTGCAAACTCTTCCAGTACTTTGTCATAAAAGTACTGGAAGTGGGATGGTGAGATACAGGTAGATCCAGGCAGATCCAGGCACTGAGCCGGATCAGCACGCACAAGGCTGCTGGACCAGACAACATCCCTGGACGTGTCCTCAGGGCATGTGCGGAGCAGCTCGCTGGGGTTTTTACAGACATCTTCAACCTGTCTCTTGCCCAAGCAGCTGTACCAACATGCTTCAAATGCACCTCCATTGTGCCAGTGCCAAAACACTCTAGTCCGAGGTGCCCTAACGACTACCGCCCTGTAGCACTCACACCCATCATCATGAAGTGCTTTGAGCGGATGGTCCTGGAACACCTAAAAGACTCGATACCATCCACATTGGACTCACACCAGTTTGCTTACCGTAGCAATAGGAGCACAGAGGATGCTGTTGCCATGGCACTGCACTCTGTGCTCACACACCTGGACAATAAGAACTCTTATGCACGGATGCTGTTTGCTGACTTCAGCTCAGCATTCAACACTTCATCCCGACCAAGTTAATAGCCAAACTTGAAGACTTGGGCATCAATACCTCACTCTGCAACTGGATTCTGGACTTCCTGACCAACAGACCCCAGAACGTCCGATCTGGATCCACCTGCTCCACATCCATCACACTTAACACTGGTGTACCACAGGGCTGTGTGCTAAGCCCGTTTCTCTACTCCCTCTTCACCTCCAACTGCAAGCCTGTGTTTGGCTCTAATGCAATCGTCAAGTTTGCAGACGACACTACGGTGATCAGTCTCATCAGCAACAACGATGAGACTGCCTACAGGGAAGAGATCCAGCACCTGTCCACATGGTGCAACGAAAATAACCTGCTCCTCAACACCACCAAAACGAAGGAGCTCATTGTGGACTTCAGGAAAGAGTCAAGAGGCACACAAGACACCATCCACATCAATGGAATGGACGTTGAGCGTGTCTCCAGCTTCAAGTTCCTGGGGATCCACATCTCGGCTGACATGACCTGTACAACCAACACCTCCAGCCTGCTCAAGAAGGATCACCAGCGCCTCTTCTTCCTGAGGACACTGAGGAAGAATCAGCTCTCCTCGGCTATCCTGGTGAACTTCTACCGCTGCGCAATAGAAAGCATCCTGACGAACTGTGTCACAGTGTGGTATGGGTGCTGTTCTGTCGCGAAGCGCAAGGCACTGCAGCGGGTGGTGAAAACTGCCCAACGCATCACAGGGACTCCACTTCCTGCCATCGAGCACGTCCAGAGGAAACGCTGTCGCAGCATCCTCAAGGACTCCTCTCACCCAGCCCACAGACTGTTCTCCCTCCTTCCCTCCGGCAGGCGTTTCAGGTGCCTCCGGACCAGAACCAGCAGACTAAAGAACAGTTTCTTCGTCTCTTTACTGAACTCTAACCCTTGCTGACCCCACTCCCCTCATAGACTCTTCCCCCCCCCATCATCCCACTCCCCTCATAGACTGCTCTCCCCCCCCACCATCCCACTCCCCTCGTAGACTCATCTCCCCCCCTCCCCCATCCCACTCCCCTCATAGACTCCTCTCACCCCCCCCTCACCACCATCCCACTCCCCTCTTAAACTCCCCCCCCCCTCCATCATCCCACTCCTCTCAGAGACTCCTCTCCCCCCCACCACAATCCCACTCCCCTCATAGACTCCTCTCTCCCCCCCACCATCCCACTCCCCTCATAGACTCCCCCCCACCATCCCACTCCCCTCATAGTCTCCTCTCCCCCCCCACCACCATCCCACTCCCCTCCCAGACTCTCCTCTCACCTCCAATCATCCCACTCCCCTCACAGACTCTCCTCTTACCCCCCACCATCCCACTCCCCTCATAGACTCTTCTCCCCCCCACCATCCCACTCCCCTCATAGACTCCTCTCTCCCCCCCACCACCATCCCACTCCCCTCACAGACTCTCCTCTCACCTCCAATCATCCCAATCCCCTCACAGACTCTCCTCTTACCCCCCACCATCCCAATCCCCTCACAGACTCTCCTCTTACCCCCCACCATCCCACTCCCCTCATAGACTCCTCTCCCCCCCACCATCCCACTCCCCTCATAGACTCCTCTCCCCCCCCCACCATCCCACTCCCCTCATAGACTCCTCCCCCCCCACCATCCCACTCCCCTCATAGACTCCTCTCCTCCCCCCACCATCCCACTCCCCTCATAGACTCCTCTCCCCCCCTACCACCATCCCACTCCCCTCACAGACTCTTCTCCCCCCCACCCCCCTCATAAGACTCCTCTCTCCCCCCCATCACCATCCCACTTAAATAAGTATAGTCTCACCACTCAGATAACATATACAACCTCTATATATAATCTGAGAGGAGAGACTATCCTTATTTACCTTTTGAGATTCAGATCTCCCTGAAATGTTCCACAGTCAATTATAACCTTGAATGTTTTCTGTCTCTTACAGAACCAAGTCATTCGTATATCATAATGTCAGTGTTTGTTGGTGTGATTCTGGCTGTGACTGTAGCTGTAGGTCGGAAATGCTGTCACAACAAGGCCATAAAAGCTGGACAGGAAGGCAAGTATCTAAGATGACAAATAGCATTTAAGTATTTTTATAAATATAACTGAAATTTGAAATTTGATATTGCTTTGAACAACAAAAATGCTTTTTTAAGCAGTTCGGACTGATGAGGAAGAGGTTCTTTGCACAGAAACATTCTGTGCACGCGGTGTTCACACGGAAAATCTGTCTATCTGTCTATCTGAGGAAACCTCATCTACGTATTACCACTTGTGTTTATTACGTTTACCCACGTGACTTAGCAGTAATTTTGTCTCATGTTTTTCAAGACATCACACAATGTTGCAACAAAGGTCCCATTTTAAGACAGAAGGAATTTCTTAGTTTCAGCTTTATGTTTGGCCACAAACTGATTAGAATGTCAATTTGTATCTTGAATGCACTGTAAGTCGCTTTGGATTAAAGCATCTGCCAAATGCATAAATGTGACTTTAGTGAATTGTAACTGAAAATAAATTCAACTAATTGCAATAGAACCTTTCAATTTATAAGAATTTCAGGTCATTTCCAAATCTTTGCATTCAGATTTCAATTAGTTACTGTTTGCTATTTTGATTCACATTCAATTCAAAATCAAGAATTAAACTGACATTTAAAAAGCATTCTTAATAAACATCTGCATGCAGCACATTGCTTTTATTATATTTTGCTGTAGTTATAGTATTCATCAAGATCATGAGATTTAATTTATTATTTCCATGTAATATTTTGTTCCACTTCCATTTTGAAACTACTCTTTTCTTTTCTCTGCACTCAACACTTTTTCTCAATTTGCTTCATGTCGATTTTCTTACAGATGCCTGATGGAGAAGATCACACCATGTACTCAAGAGTAATGAGTTGATGTTCCGTCTACAACTCAATTAATAATAATGTTCATATAATTCTGTACAATGTAAGGTTAGGTGTGATCAAGTTTGAAAATAAATTTTATATTTTCCTAAATACTGTCTGATACATATATGAAGTCTGTGGTTTAAGTGAACTTTACTAAAACTATATGAATGCTTGGATACCCAAAGCTGTTACTGTTGAGCTGCTTTAAAACTGAAAGTATAATAGACTGTTGTTTGATCTCACTGAACCTTTCCATCATGCTTTTATCTCTATATGCATTTCTTGTTGGGGTGGGCATGTTTCAGCAAGTACGGTAATTAAAGGCTGAAACCTTCCAGTCCTTAGCATTTAAAATGTTATATGAACTCAACATACTCTGTAAAGATAATCTAATACAATTTTCCAACAATACTTTGTACTTAAAAAAAAAAAAAATATCATGAACAGTAGCCAGCCTTCTCCTTTTAAGCAGTCTTTCGAAAAGAATGTGTTTTGATTGTAACAACGTAATTTCTTCTAAGCTATATTCCCTGTTTTGGTCATTTCAGTAAACAAACCCGTTTTACTTTTGCTTAAGAACAACGACATTGCTCATATGGCATTTTTGACACATTTTATTCACTAATGCACTAATACGGTAAGAGAAGTAAAACTCGAGATGTGTGGTATTGCTTCGTGACTCGGGTTAAAAATCTGCAGTTGCAGCAGATCCATTACTGACATTACAAATCACTTTTCACTTTCATTTCAGTGCGATTCAATCTTGTTCAATCAGTGTTGTATATTCAGGTGAGCTAACCTTTATTTTAATACACTGTATTATCATTGCATTAATCTAGAAGCTCATATTTGTTTTGTAATGATGAATGAAACATTTCCTCGCATTTCTAAAATATTCATTTTTATTTTCACATTTATTTATTCTAACATTTATTTGTTAGGCCTATTATTTCTACAAGCGAAGATGGAGCACTCAATTATTTTGCTCATTTTATGGCTTTTATGTGGTAAGATTTTATTGCGTTTTGTATTAACCACACAACAAATTAATTAGTAAAATGACATATAGTTGTAACTGCTGAAAAGTATTAGCAGTTGTCTAAACTGTTACCATCTGTTTCAGATGCACAGTCAGAGGAAATAACAGTTTTGCCAGGAGATTCCTACACTAATCTAACAGTAATATATAGTTAAAGGCTTCTGTAAAAATTTCTAAATAGTTTGACTTTGATCAGCTTTTCTTTATTTTAGTTTTTAGATTCTAATTTTTTTTGTTCTTAATGAGTTTATTGTGGTTTCCAGCTCCCAATCCCTCAAATTACCAGAGATCATCAAGAAACTTCAATGTCCAGATGTTCACTGGTGTGTTCAGTGATCAATGTGAGTCATGTGACTCTCTCCTGGCACAAAGGAAACAGTTTATTGTCCAGCATCAGTGTGTCTGATCTCAGGAGCAGAGTCTTTCTACATCAGGAAGTGGAATATCAGGATAACAACACCTACAGCTGCGTGATCAACAATCCCATCGGAAACCACTCCACACATCTCGACATTAAGCAACTCTGTCAGAATTGTGTAGGTATGTCAGCACATGGTTTAATATATTGTGAAAATGTTTTGTATAGGCCTATGTTTTTAGCTGTAAATGAAGTTAAATTTACTAGGGCGGTTAAAGGACGGTTTCAACCTTTATCATTTAAACACCCATTGGAAAGTGTAACAAAAGTTCAAATCCTCAGAAGAAAGAAGGGTTGGCTTTTACTGAGGTTCTAGCTTTTTATTTCAATTCAGTTCACAACCGATATGTACACACAGACTGCTTTCAAAACTCTCTTGCCATAGAAGATTAATTTAGTCAGAATATTTGTAATGAGATCTACTGATGAGATGTGTCTGAAGGCTCTATTTTAGTTTCAGTTTCTTTGATGGTGTAGTCTGTTGTGTTTAGATATGATGCTTTGCCTGTAAATATTGTAGGGGAATTTACAGTTAAGACCCAAGGACCAGATATGAATGAAGACCAGGAGTCAGAAGTGCAGTCAATAGAAGACATTTTAGTGAAGTTTAGTTTGCAGTTTCATCAGCAGAAGCTTCAGGTCTCACAAAAGGAGTTCGTAGGCCGCCCCAAATACAATAACATTGTTGCAGCAATTATACTCTAACAGAGGGTGCTAACTACGTCAATGATGATGGTTAAATGATTCTGATTGGCTAAGAAAGATAAACAAAACTAGTGATTTTCCACACAAGAGCAGACAGTCTGAAGCATATCTTTGTTGATCACATGGTTGACATGGTTGAGTCATTCCGTCTCGTTATGGTGCCAGTTAATCATCTCACCAATACAGACCATATTAACACACACACACATACAGCTTCTCCAAGGCTGAATTCGTCTCAGTCTCCAACTATCAACAGAGAGACTCAAAACATTCTGATAACATGTCCTATCTGTTGAGACGTACAGATAATATTCATCCTTACTCTATGGAAAACTACAGAAAAGAAATGTTTTAACTAATAAAAATCCCTAACTTGATTATAAATCACTCTTTACAAACCATTCAAATAAGAAAAAGGAAAAGAACAAATGAAAATAAGGCAAAGAAAAAAATATAGATACAAATAAGAAAAATAAAAGTATATATATATATATATATATATATATATATATATATATATATATATATATATATAAGTGGCAATGGATTTCCGAATCTTTCAATATGAAGGCACATTTCTAGCTCTGACTGATTTTAAATCTTGAATTTTGGCCACCCCTGAAATGGTTCTTACTATTAACATTACATGAGCAGTTAAATTAAGCGCTCACTCAAGTAATGGGGAGTTAACCCTTTTAGAATTTGGTAAGTTATTAGCAATATTTAAAAATTTATACAGTGTTTAATAACGAGCCAATGCAGTGTTGACAGAATTTGGCTAATATGCTCATAATTCCTGGTTCTAGTAAGATTTCAATTGGCTGCATTTTGTATCAGCTGGAGTTTGTTTATTAAGCATGCAGGGCAACCACCCAGTAGACCATTACAATTACTCTAATTGTTACTCTAGATAATACTGTTTATTAAGATACACAATAATACTGTTAGAAATTACCTGTGAAGTTTTACAGTATGATCCCTTTAACTGTGTGTGAAAACTGTTTTGTCTGATTTTGCTATATTGATTATGAGACAGATTCAAATCAGACAGCGATACCAGCGAAGGAGGGAGATGACGTCACTCTACACACTAATTTAGACTTGCAGGAGACGGATCATGTATTTTGGATGTTTGAAAATAATAACATTGCTGAAGTCTTTAATAAAGTTATCACAATAAATGTTTATGATGGAAGATTTAGTGGCAGACTCATGCCGGACACTAAAACTGGAGATCTCACCATCATGAACACCAGCAAATCACACAGTGGGTACTATAAACTACAGATCAACACTATACCCACCAGTTGTTGGGGTTTCGAAGTTACAGTTTATGGTGAGTAAACTTAATAAATGATTTCAGTTCTAATCTGAATTTAATGTTCTGGTACAACAGGGAGAGACTGAAACACAATAAAAAAAATATAGTAGTAGAAGTAGACATCAATAATCAATTTGTATTTTATTCAATGGAAATGTATCCTGAGACAACTTTTACTTAAGCTCTCATGTTTTCCAGCTCCCCTGCCTGTTCCTGTCATAACCAGAGACACTTCGGACTGTTTTTCATCATCATCTTCATCATCTGAACATTCATCAGTGTCCAGTTGTTCTCTGTTGTGTTCAGTGATGAATGTGAGTCATGTGACTCTCTCCTGGTACAAAGGAAACAGTTTATTGTCCAGCATCAGTGCGTCTGATCTCAGCATCAGTCTCTCGCTTCCTCTGGAGGTGGAATATCAGGATAAAAACTCCTACAGCTGTGTGATCAACAATCCCATCACAAACCACACCAAACATCTGGACATCAGTCAACTTTGTTCAGGTTTGAACATTTTATTTTATTGTTTATTTAATACTTATCTATGCTTATCAATGGCAGCATTTTTAGGAAAGTGTAAGATACCATTCACTATGCTAATAAAAAGTTTGGACATATTTATTCATTCTTTATTATTGTAACAAAGGGTTAGAAGCCATGGGATCCACTGGCAGCTTTATTAAGATTAATTGTAGTTTAACAGGCAGAGGTAAATCACCAGCAGTTGAATTAGCAGAGACGTAAACGATAAGGCAGGCAGAAGTTCAGGGCAGGCAGTGTAACACTGTTCCTGTCTGTCTGGGTCTTCTTTGTCACTTCCTGTCAGTCACAGAACAAATGACCAGGCTAGTCACAACAGACCAGGTTCGTCGCCTAAATAGACGATCACGGACTATGGAACACCTCGTAGAGGTTCTCCGGATTGCTCGGGAGAATTCAGACTTCGATGAGTTCGCCTGGAGGTTTAACCGGTTCGCCACGTTCTCATCCCTGGATGATAGCACGCTGAAGATGCTGCTCTGGTTCGGAGCAAACCATTTTCAGATCGAGGACCTCCCTGACCTGACCGAGTTAAGCTGGCAAGAAGCCGTGTATGTGTGTCAGGTGAGCGCCGCGCTCCGAACCAGTCAGCCAACACCATCAACTGCGACCGAGTCCACGCTCCACAGCACCAGGACCGGGTCCAACCGCCACCGGAGGACGGAGGAAGCGGAAGGACCAGGAAGCCGCCGTCCCAGAGCCCGTTACCGGCCCGGAGGCCGCCGTCCCAGAGACTCTTGCCCTGCCGGTGCCACCCGTGCGCCTCGCCCTGCCGGCGCCCCCAGTGACTCTTGCCCTCTTGAACTCCTCGCTCTCTGAGCCCAGAAAAGTCTGTCCTGACCCGCCGGCCCTGCCCGAGCCTGCCTGGCTCACTCCCCCGGAACCACCTGACCCGCCGGTCCTGCCTAAGCCTGTCTGGCTCACTCCCCCGGTGCCGCCTGACCCACCGGCCTTGCCTGAGCCACCCTGGCTCATCCTTCCCGCTCCTCCATGGACTCTGTATCTTTTTTTTTTCATTGAGCACTGTTATTTTTTATGATCATTCTCTCTTAGTTTTGGACTCTTTTGCCTTGGTTCTTGTTCTGTCTCCCTTGGGTTCCTTCTGGTTTCATGTCTGTCGAGTCTTGTTCTGTCCCCCTCCAGGTTCCCCGCCCACCCTCCGCAGTTGTTACCTTGTCGGCGCGAGGACGCGCCTACCGGAAGGGGGGCGTTATGTAACACTGTTCCTGTCTGTCTGGGTCTTCTTTGTCACTTCCTGTCAGTCTTGTCATTGTTTCACTTCCTGTATATCGGGTTATTGTTTCACTCCCCGCACCTGTCTTGTAATCATTTTCTCGTTAGTCTCCCAGGTGTTTGTGATTCCCCTTGTGTATAAATCACTCTTGCATTCCCCTTGTGTTTGTCAGTTGTTAAAGAAGTAAAGTTGATTTTAATCGTGTGTGGATGCTGCTGTTTCTCCCGAGTTCCCAGAGTTGTGTTTGAGTTTAGTTTTTGCACAAGTGTGCTTATTTGTTTTGTATTTAAAGTCTTTTGTTTTGTTTATTATTAAATGAGTTTTGATTTCGATCCTGTTCTCCTCTAAGTGGTTCTCTGCATTGCACACCAGCCCATTGCACACCAGCGCAGCCTCGCCCTGCCGGCGCCCCCAGTGACTCTTGCCCTCTAGAACTCCTCGCTCTCGCTAAGTGGTTCTCTGCATTGCACACCAGCCCAGTTCGTCACAGGCAGCATTGGGTCGTAACAGAAGAAACGCTCCGCTACACTCCACTCCACTGTAAACACTCAGAAAAGCTCACCTGATAACACAATGTGTTATCAGGTGGATGGGTAATCAGAATCTAGTATTCAGGTGAGGGAGCCCTCTGGTGGTGATCGGAGGGGACCACAAAGACCGTATTCGTAACAATTATCATTACAACATTGTCATATTTAAAATCCTGAAATGGTTCTTAGTATTAACATTACATGAGCAGTTAAATTAAATCAATGCAGTGTCTTAAGAGATCGCTCAAGTAATGGGGAGCTATACCATTTAGCATTGAGCCAAACGCTAAACTATTGACCACAAAGACCGATTTCGTGAAAATTATTATCACAATATTGTCGTATTTATGAATGTAGAATTCAAAAATATGAAACAAAAAACTTGCACTTCTATGTTTTAGAGTGTTAAAAAAAAATCAAATTTGAATCATTGTTACTACTTTGTGGACAAAAAAATAAATATGCTCTCTCTCATGTGTGACCAGCATGTAGATACAAAGTATGTGCGATTCGAAAAATCAACCTATGTACTTACGGTGCACTTAGTGTGTTGCGGACAGAAACTTGGACAAGAGAGTTTGTGCAAACAAACGTTTATTAAACAAATAAACTTTCAAGCAAGATGTGAGAGTCTGGTTTGTTTGAGAGTTCTTGGGATGAATAGGCTTACAGGATGATGGGCTGGTGGTGAAGGGTGACATTGGAATGGTGAATCCAGTGAGTGAAGCAGAGTGGCTGGTCGAATATGAATAATTGGAGGTTGGTAAGGATACTTGGAAAGACGAGGCTGGGGATTGCTGGAGATGTTTAGGGAAACGTGCAGTCAAGGTCAATAGCCCTGAGTACATTGTAGGTTGGACAGTGAACTGAGGTGAGGTACGTCCAAACAACAATCAATGTCATTAAAGCACTGCCAGAATCGCATTCAACTGTAACATGATTTTCAACACTAGGAATTATACTTTGTAACACGGAATAAGATTTTAGTCTGGGACTAGGCTTAAAGATTGTCTGTGAAACCGAGGTTAATTGATCTAATTTTGTGTCTCATGAAAAGTGGGACCTAGGACATTATATTCTGTTGAAAATCATCAAAAATCAAGATTTTTGAATGTCTATTTGATCATTTCACCTCTCCAGGTGTTTTGATGACAAGAAATTCAGCTAAAAATACTATTGAGATAATAGCAACAATTGGTACAATTGGTATCTCAATGGTACTAGCCATAACCTCAGGTTTCTGTTTCAGCTTTATTTAAGTTGTTATATTAATAACTGGATGAATATACTATTAAGATAAGCAAGCATTGGGCAGCATTATTTCAATTTGTGACATTTTGTGCATTCAAGATTCAAGATTCAAAGTGTTTATTGTCATATATACAGACAGAAAGCATGTTTCCCTGTACAATGAGATTCTTACTTTGCCTTCCACAGTAAATGTCACACAAGTAGTAAACTAAAAAATAAGATAAATATATAAATAATAAGAAGAGCAAATATATAACAATGTAAATGTTGTTGTGATTGTAGACTCCTATCCGCTGTTTAGGAGTCTTATGGCAGAGGGAAAGAAAGAGTTCTTCAGTCTAGCAGTCCTGCATTTCACACTTCTGTACCTCCGTCCTGAGGGTAGAAGTGTGAACAGACCATGTTGGGGGTGGGAGGGGTCTTTGAGGATGGAAGCAGCTCTTCTGTGGACTCTGCGGTGGTAGATGCTCTGCAGAGAGGGCAGTGGAGTCCTGGTGATCTTCTGCGCAGTCTTCACCACTCTCTGCAGGCGTTTGCGGTCCATGACAGAAGCGCTGCCGTACCACACAGTGATGCAGCTGGTCAAGACACTCTCAATGGTGCAGCGGTAGAAGTTGCTGAGGATCTTAGGCGACATGCCGAACTTCCTCAGCCTCCTCAGAAAATACAGCCGCTGTTGAGCCTTCTTGACCAGCTGCGTGATGTGAGGTGTCCATGTGAGGTCCTCACTGATGTGGACACCCAAGTATTTAAAGCTGCACACTCTCTCCACTTCAAGCTCCCGGATGAACAGTGGCTGAGGCGTCCTCCTCTCCTTCCTCATGTCCACTATCATCTCCTTTGTCTTGTCCGTGTTGAGGGTGAGGTTGTTGTCTTCACACCATGACACCAGACTGGCCACCTCCCTCCTGTAAGCTGCCTCGTCACCGCCAGCGATACGTCCTATCACTGCGGTGTCGTCCGCGAACTTCAGGATGATATTGTCCTTGTGGGAGGCGACACAGTCGTAGGTGTACAGGGTGTAGAGGATGGGGCTGAGTACACAGCCCTGTGGAGTGCCAATGTTCGTTATGGTGCTGGCTGAAGTCCTATTTCCAATCCTGACAGACTGAGGCCTGCCAGTCAGGAAATCTAGGAGCCAGTCACAGAGGGTGGGGTGCAAACCAAGTATGGACAGTTTGTGGGTGAGTTTGTGTGGGATGACCGTGTTGAAGGCGGAGCTGTAATCTATGAAGAGTATCCGCAGGTATGAGTCCTTGTTTTCCAGGTGAGAGAGGGAATAGTGGACTGCAGCAGCGATGGCATCCGAGGTGGACCTGTTGGGCCGGTAGGCATACTGCAGGGGGTCAATGGTGTCCGGTATGCTGCTCTGAATGTGGGCCAGCACCACTCTCTCGAAACACTTCATTATGATTGGAGTGAGTGCCACTGGCCTGTAGTCGTTCAGGCAGGTGGGTGGGTTCTTCTTGGGCAGGGGGATGATGGTCGTGTTCTTGAAACACGAGGGTACAATGCGCTGGCTGAGGGAGAGGTTGAAGATGGAAGTGAAAACATCAACCAGCTCGTTGGCACATACTCTGAGGGCCCGCCCAGGAATGTTGTCTGGTCCTGCTGCTTTGCGGGGGTTGATCCTCCTCAGAGCTTTGTGTACCTGAGTTGATGTGATGGTTGGTGGGGGGGAGGGGGGTTGGGTGATCCAGGTGTGTGTGAGCTCCCTCTCTGCAGTGTCGCTGGGGGCCTCAAAGCGGGTGTAGAAAGTATTGAGATCATCCGGTAGGCTGTCTGTTGAGGCGATGTTGGTGATGTTGGTGGTGGTCTTGTAGTCCGTGATGTGCTGCAGGCCTTGCCACATCCGCCCTGGATCAGCAGTAGAGTAGAAGCTGTCCAGCTTCTCTCTGTACTGCCTCTTGGCCGCTGTGATGGCTTTTCTCAGTCCATACTTCGCAGCTTTGTACTCGTTCTCATTGCCTGATCTAAATGCAAGAGAGCGAGCACGCAGCATGAGACGTACCCGACTGTTTATCCAGGGCTTCTGGTTGGGAAACTTCCTGATTCGTATGGTGGGCACGATGTTATCAACACAAGTGCTGATGTACCCAGTCACATACTCAGCATAGTCCTGTACGCTGACGGAAGAGTCCTCCACAGTGGCTGCAGCTTTAAACACATCCCAGTCTGTCAACGCAAAACAATCCTGCAGGGTGATCTCGCTTTCCGGGGTCCAGAGTTTGATCTGTTTGGTGACAGGGTGTGTTTGTTTCAGTCTTTGTCTGTAAACAGGGTACAGGAACAAAGAAATGTGGTCCGAGTGTCCGAAGTGAGGGCGGGGTGCAGCCCTGTATGCACCACGTATGTTGCTGTATACGTGGTCAAGGGTGTTTTTATCACGGGTGGGAAAGTCAACATGCTGGTGGTATTTGGGGAATACAGTCCGCAAACTACACTGGTTGAAGTCACCAGCAACAATAAAAACAGCGTCAGGATGAGCCGTTTCTAGCGCGCTGATGACGTCATGGAGTTTGCCGAGAGCTGCCGCGGAGTTAGCGCGTGGGGGGATGTAAACAGCGGCCAAAAACACAGCAGTAAATTCCCTCGGTAGATAATAAGGACGGCACTGCAGCAGTAAAAACTCCACATCTGGTGAACAGTGCGCGTCAATAGTCCGTATATCTTCGCACCACGAGTTGTTTACAAACACACACACGCCTCCCCCTTTAGTCTTACCGGACGCGGCCGTTCGATCGCCTCGGTGAAGCGAGTGAGTCTGTAGCTGAATGGCGGTCTCTGGGACTTTGTCTGAGAGCCAGGTCTCGGTGAAAAACAGGGCGCAGCACTCTCTAATTTCCCGATGTGTTGTAATCCTGGCTCGTAGCTCATCCAGTTTGTTTTCTAGAGACCGCACATTCGCTAGCAGGAGGCTGGGTAGCGGTGGTCGGCAAGCGCGAGCTTTTAGTCTAAATTGGCAAATATTGGCATAGCTAAATTGGCAAATATTTCTGTTTATTTCCTATAATAACATTGACTGATCCATCATCATTCTACACATACTAAACTTGTACATAAATATTAGAGTTGAGCCGGATACTCGGCTGAAACGAGTATCCAGTACAGATGAAGCACTTTTGCCGAGAATGAGTATCATACGAGTAATACTAGTCAATATCTCTGCTCGGATTGAATAAAAATCCTCATTGGGTGACTGTGTTAGCTGTGTTCTGTGATAGGCTAGTCACCGCGCTCCTCCCCTACACATACAGATTTGCTGTGTCCTGCTCTGCTCACTTACACACAGAACACTGAGAAGAGAACAGCTCTCTTTCTCTCTCTGTCTCTCCTTCAGTCACTCAGGTTTGCGGGTCTTTTCCGTTAACGTTTAGGGTTTCTTCAGCTTCAAGTTTGTTTGTAGTACTTATTCACCAGTAGCGTTCTGGTAAACGTGGTGCTTGTTCAGACGTGGTGCTTGGTAGAATGCGACGAGTGTTGCGTCACCTTTATTTCTGTTGAACTTGGTTGAACTTGGATGGTGCTGCCGAGTTGAAGAGATATTCAGGGTATCTGTCACTAGGGCTTGTCTAGTTGTCGTGGTTTCTACCGTCATTCAGGGCTGCAATGAGGTTGTCTCTAGAAGTGTGTCCAGACCTTTGATTAGGTAGTTCACAACTCTATGCAATTAATAATGATGTCTGTAAAGTTTGAAATTGTGCCTGTTCTGTGTAATTTCTTATCTTACCTAAATTGTGATCAGATCATCTTGAGAACATAATGGGAAAACTAATTTAAGGATTTTTGGTATTCCAAGCCATTCAGAAAACCTTAATTTGAATCTGAATGAATCCTTCTTGCTCAAATAATTGCTGCAGTATTTACTCTATGAAGATATGCTGTTCATTTTATACCTTGATAAAAAAAATCTGTTCGGCAGGAATCCCATACACTCATTGATCTTTTCTTTTTCTTTATCCCAGACCAGACTAATTGGCTGGCTATCGGTCTGGGTGTTGGTGTTGCTGTTGGTCTTGTTGTTGGTGTTGGTATTGGTGTTGGTGTTGCTCTTGGTGTGGTTTACTGCAAACGTAATCGAACAAGAAAAGAAGGTGAGTATTTCCCTACAGCTGATATGTGAGCCTTTTGTGCTCACATATCAGACACAAATCAGACAGTTTTCATGTTTACAATATTTAGTCTTTTTTTTCCTTTGTAACTTTCATTATTTTATGGCATCATTAGCAGCTTTGAACATAATTACATATATATATATATATATATATATAATAAAAATATCTACATAAATGTATGAATTAATTATGAAATAAAAGCCTGCCAGTCACTCTGTGGAAGATCTCGTTGTCATTCTGATGAATTTGTGTGTTGGCTGGGAGTTAAAATTCCCCACAACGACATTTAAGTTTATGTTCTACCTTTCACAATATACTCAATAAAAAGCATGTATTACAAGTATAAATTATAATGGTACATTTTAATAATTTTTTTTTTTTTTACAGATGCATCGAGTGACTCCATAGGCAGCAGCTCTGCAAATGTGGAGCAACCTTTGGCTTCCAGCTCACACTCCACAGATACGTCACAAGACATACCTATGTGCTGCATACAGAAATGTCTCCCATCTCATGTTGGAAGCACACATCAGGATTAATAAAAATATTATTTTAAATTTTAAATCCAGAATGATTGTACAGTACTTTCGTCTTTTTACTATTATGCACAATTTTTTATTAAAAATGCATCTTGTAATGTGTTCATTCCGATCAGTTAAAATAATTACAAGTTCTGTATCATCCCCATCTGTTGTGACTGTCAGCATATTTGGCAGCAAGGCTGGAATGCTTTGTTTTTAAAGAGTTATTTCACATTTTGTCACTTTGTGTTATTATTTAATCCCAAATCTCTGTTGTATTGATTTGGAATTCATGGATGCTTGTTTATATATTCTTTATTGCTCTTCTAATTATTTGCAATCAGTGATTTTAATCAAGTTAATCAAATTAGTGATTTATAATTTCAAGTTTTTTAATGACTTCTTCAAAATTATGTACACTTCACTCCTATGTAACCAATTATTAGTTAAAGCCTTTATTTCACTTTTCTATATTTTTCCATAGAGTAAGGATGAATATTGTCTGCACTTCTCACAACATAGAACATGTTATCAGAATATTTTGAGAGTCTCTCTGTTGGTAGTTGGAGCCTGGGGCAACTTCCTGGAAAAGCTGTGTGTGTGTGTGTGTGTGTGTGTGTGTGTGTGTGTGTGTGTGTGTGTGTGCGTGCGTGCGTGCGTGCGTGCGTGCGTGCGTGCGTGCGTGCGTGCGTGCGTGCGTGCGTGCGTGCGTGCGTGCGTGTGTGTGTGTTCCTGAGGACTTTTGACTATCTGTTCTTGTGTGGAAAATTACTAGTGTACCTTTCTAACCAATCAGAATAATTTAACCTTCAGTATTGATGTAGTTAGCACCCTCTGTTAGAGTATAACTTCTGTGACAATGTTATTGTATGTGGGGCGGCCTACAAATTCCTTTTGAGACCTGAAGCTTCTGCTGATGAAACTGCAAACTATTGCAAACTACTGTAAATTACTGTAAACTGTTCATCAGAACGATCATTCGTGACTTTTTTTTTTCTTTTCTTTTTAATTTTCTTTGGTCATTGGGGACTTCCCATCTTGGAGAGGAAAACAGCAGAACAGGATCAGAATGACATAACAGAAAGTCTTGTCTGAACTTGTTTTATTTTATTTAAAGTCAAATGTTGTTCAAACATTAGCTCTTTATTTGTGTTTTTCTTTCCCCCTCATGATTGATTTGATTCTGGCTCGTACTAGTTCTCACCTGCTCAAGTAGTAAAAGTTTATATTGATACTCTGCAACAATAAAGACATTTTTTAATCTGCATGGTGTTTTACTTAACCAGCTCTAAATACAGAATAGGTAAAAAGTATAATTTTTGAATGATTGTGAGACTGTTCATATAAGTCATCTAATGGACACCTAATGTTGTATTGGCCAGATGTGATTCAGTTAGCTGATATGGACCAAGCATTATCTATAATCTCATAACATTGTTAATGCAAATGTAGTTGCAGTGTAAATGCATTCATGGCCGCTCTGCATTAAACAGTCTGTGTAAAATAAAAGTACCGAATACCAGCTTCTGTGCGTCTCACATCTGCTTTGCAAAGATGTATTTTGTTGATACTGATTTTGTATTTTACTGGTAACTTATTCGTCCCACCACAAGGTGTCACTGTGGCCTCAAAAACTGTCACTCCCCCCCATTAGCATACAGACAAAGAAATGTAGAAATTAATGTAGAAGTAAATAAATGTGAATATAAATACGTGTAGAAATAAATAAATATAGACACAAATACACATACAAAAACTAAATGAGGAAATAAATAAATGCTTGTGGAAAAAATACAAGTTTATTTAATTATTTATACAAGTATAAGTGTACTTGTATATTCACATTTCTTATGTTTGTTTATGTATTATTTCGGCAGCTTTGGCATTCCATAGGGAGAAAGGTGCTGTAATAATGTAAAATATGTGAATGCATGATTAGAAATCACATTCTGGACCCCCCAAACCCTCTAGGCCCCCCAATCACTATCTCTTTTCCTGCCGAACCACCGCCCCTGCTCAGGATTGCTGACTTTCTATCTATATACATCTCATCTTCTGTGAACTGTTACCAGGCAACGGCTAAAACATTTATATTACATTCCATTATCCGCCCCATAGTTGAAAATTAAACCATATCTGTGCTCGCTGGGCAGAGATTTGCTTAATAAAGCCAAGAGAACGGTTTGGCCAGACATTGGGAAGCTGCCAATGATGTACATGAGGAGAAAAGGCTAGCCCACCTGATCCATTCCCATAGAAGAACTAGCTTAGCTCAAAATGCTAAAAACATTCATGCTGGCCATGATAGAAAGGCATCAGAACACACAGTTTGCGGTCACAGCTGAGCCCACGAAGACCCCTGTTCACTGTCAGTTCCTAGAATGGGCACATGAGCGTCAGAGCTGGACATTGGAGTGGTGGAAGAAGGTTGCCCTTGCATTTTCATTTCGATCAGGTGGATGGTGCTAATGCCTTGGAGCCAGAGACATCTTCAGAGTCCATTGCTGTATTAGAGCTGGTCTATCAGCACAAGAGCGACCTACACAATGTTAGACAGGTGGTTTTAATGCTGTGGCTGATCAGTGTTGCGTATTCATGATCTTACATGTGTTTTTGGTATGGCCAGAAGAGTCAGAAGAACGCTAAGGCAAAAAGTTCAAAAGTTCTGTTTGCTGCAAGCATCTTTTCAACTGAACCAAGTCTTCCTTTATGTTTAAAAGATTAACACTGAGCACAAGATGGAATTAAAGCGTCCTCTAAAGGATATCACATGCAAGGTTTTTCCATGTCCCACATCAAACATCAGCTGACAAAAGAAACTGGTTATGAGTCACTCTGCTTACAGTAAACAGCTTTGTCATCAGTAACACATTTGAAACATGGAAGACTTTATCTGATATAAGGAGTGAAAATGGAATCATTCCCCTAAGTTGGATTTATTTATTGTATCCCACACTGTGAGAATCACTGATCTAATACATTAGCAAACACCTTCATGAGATCCACAAATGACGCTTCATCTAGAATGAAAGTTTGTCTGTTCAGGCTTTCTGTATAGGTGTACATTGACAGGAAGATTAGTAGGCTTTCTTCAGGGTTGGTTGCAGGATGGGAGGTTACACAATAATCTAAATGTTAGTAAAAACATTAGGTGCTTAAGTCCCAGAATTCCTATATCCCTACTTAAACGTTTCAGCCTTTCTTCTCTACCAAATTTCTAAACCAGCTTTCTAAAACACTCTAAACGTCTAAATAGCTTAAAGGAATTTTACAAACTGCATCATTAACCATAAAATGCTTGCTAAACACAACAGGTGATATCAGAGGTCTTCCTGGAACCACCTGACTGCATGCAGTTGGATCATTTCAAACGACACACCACAATATGGAGTTTGGAAGTGGCGACTAAATTTTTAAGGATATGTTTCGGATTGAGAACACTTTTTTCCTTTGTCTGTGTGTATGGATCGGAGATGGTAAGTTGTATTTCATTTAAATGTCACATGACAGTTTGGCCATTTGTATTTTACTAATAAAAACAAAATAATGTGGCCATGAAACAAACTAATGTCTGTTGAAGTCAAAATTACTTTTGTTATAGCTTAATAGAAATGATAGCAACAATTTAGTTTTTGTATGCAATATCAGTTCATGGACTGAATTCAAAGTCTACAAGACTTATTGAAGAACCATGTAATTTCTGTAGCTATGTTGTGTTGAAAGTTTAGGAATTAAATCCTTATTTGTGGATAATTTATTGGGGGGAAAAAATGAAATAATTTTATATTATTGTGCTCTATTGTTTTATTTATTTTCCTTTTGTTTTGCTCTTCTAAAAACGTCATTATTGGAACTGAAACAGCCTTTAATTGACTTTTTTTTGTCTCAGGAGTGTTTGGTGTTACAGAAGGAGTGATACAACCAAACAACTCTAAACACCGGATTAACCAAAATAGGCCGACGTGATCATATATTGTGGAAATTTGGACCTAAAGATCTCATAGCTGAGATCATGAAAAGGTACAACTTGAGCTTTATTTATGATGTTGATGGGAAATTCAAAGACAAACTCCAGATGGACCGCAGAACTGGATCTCTTACCATCGCAAACATCAGTATTGCACAATCTGGATTGTATCGATTGCAGGAGATCAGCAGTCTGCAAATAACATTAAAGAGATTCAGCATCAACGTCTTTAGTGAGTATCTTAAATACTGATTAACTGAAGCTGTCTGAATGCATGCAATGCCCTTTCTGTTTGCTGGGATATGCAAAACATTTCATTGTGGAGAATAAAGAACTGAATTAAATGGTTCGACTATGAATTTCTATGGCTTAGTGAGATAAGAGTTTTTAAAAGCAATTGTAAATGCAATGAGTATCCCAGTTTTATGTTAATTAAAAACTAGAGGTTTAGTTTTCCTGTACTTTTGAACGTTTTTTTATGAGTCTGTTTTTACTGTGTTTTTCAAATTTTACAGCACTTTGGTACAACATATGTTGCTTTTAAAAGTGCTTTATAAATAAACTTGAACTTGAACTTGAACTGCAACCGTATTTGCAGAGATTTAGAACCTTGGGTTCTGTATTTTGGTGAATGCAAGTAGAAAATCACTATAAATGGTTTGTATTTTTTGTGTTTTTCAGAACAGCTAGCCATTCCCACTATTACTAGTGATTCTCCACAATGTTCATCATCATCATCATCATCATCATCATCATCACCATCAAATTGTTCACTGCTGTGTTCATCAGCTGTGAATGTGGATCATGTGACTCTCTCCTGGTACAAAGGAAACAGTTTATTGTCCAGCATCAGTGCGTCTGATCTCAGCATCAGTCTCTCTCTTCCTCTGGAGGTGGAATATCAGGATAAAAACTCCTACAGCTGTGTGATCAACAATCCCATCACAAACCACACCACACATCTGGACAACATCACTCAACTCTGTAACACGTGTGCAGGTATTTCAGAGGTGGTAATAGAGTTTGATTAAGTTGCTCTATTACTCTTTGTAGGACTGATAATATATTTACCTGTATCATTTGCAAAAAGTGTAAGACATAAGAAGTATTGAATTTATAAGCTGTAAAGCCGAGAGCTCTTATAGTGGCTAAGAGAGCAACTGCAACTGAAGAAAACACAAAAAACACCACCAAATGATGAAACATCTTCATCAGTTTAACAACACATATACTCAAATACTCATAAACTCAATGAGAATGTTTTAAGGGGACCTCAACAAGTGACAAACCTGGCTGGGACATTATTGTTATGGTCTTATTGTTCAATATCTGCTCATCAATGGTGTTGTCGACGACCTGAAAGGCAATATTTTTCTGTACATTTTAACATCCCGATCGTAGGTGCGTTGTGAGTATTTCCAGCACAATGAACAAATCAATGAAATAATTGATTCAACAACAAACTGATACCTGAATTATTCTGCCATTTCAAAATAAGCTCCCCCTTACCTCCATCTTCCACGTTATTGAATGCAGTTAAATTTCTTAGTATGTTGACTGAAATCAGACTGGCAGAACTCATTTACTCTAAGTGCTGTGTTTTCTATTTCTATTTCTATTACAGAACAGAGCCATCATTTATATCTTATTCCACTGATAGTTTTTGTTGCGTTGGCCATAATTGCAGTTTTGTTCTGGTTCAGTAGAAACTATAAAGAATCAAGAAAGTAAGTATTAATTTCAAATTAACAACTGAGTTTTAAATATTGTTCATAAGAGTGACAGAATAGCACACACTATAGTTCATCTTTAGTAGATAATTTGTGGTATTTTAAATGGAGTTTGAGAGTTGAGATAAAATTTTGAAGAATATGTTTCAGATTCTCTTTACTTTTAGTAGGTACATTAAGCTGCGACTCCCAAAAACTGGGGACTTTGTGTACACGATACGGTAAGAGACAATATTACTGTAAACACTGTGTCTGTTCAAAACTAATTTACGCTGTCATCTGAGTTTGTTTGCATTACATCATATTTGTGTGTGCTTGTGTTTATATGGGCATGATACACCATTATTCAACATTTTATAAGTTTTAGAAGTAATTTTTGTTCCCCTGTATGATTGTATTGTTATAACTTGTAGTTTTGAGTAATATTTATTTTTATTCCTTCTTTCTTGTTTGTGATTTGTTTCTCCCCCTTTGTGTTTTTACAGGAATCATGAGACCAGAAGACACACTGTAATCAAATGCTGTGACAAATTGCTTCAATCTACTACTACAATACTTTATTGTCTTTTTAATAAACTGTGAATATGCTGTATATATTATTTATTTCAGGTCTGAACTTATTTTTGTTATTTCTGCTAGTCTAATTGATGAAATTTGATTTGATTAATTTCTGAGTGTGCTTTCTATGGTGTAGTTGTTGGCGGGGCAAAATGTTCAGGAACTTTTAAAATTTTGTGAAAAACAAATAATCTCACATCTGCTCAGGCCTTTAACTATTCCTTGCATTTAAACTCCTTTAAACTCCTGCCATTGACAGAAATGTATTTTATTTATGTTTTGATCACCGTTCTGGATCTGGATGTAATAATTTTACAAAAACTGGATTTTCTCAGCTTTTTGCTCAAATTGTTGCTTTTTTATTAAATCCATATTCAAGTGTTGATTAAATAAAAGAATGCAATAAGCTAGAACACAACAGTTTTTTGTTTAAAGGCAGAGGGTCTGTTCTTTCTTTTGTTATTGGCTATTGCATGG
The DNA here is from genome assembly GCA_037043235.1 of Rhodeus uyekii. Taxonomy (NCBI): domain Eukaryota; kingdom Metazoa; phylum Chordata; class Actinopteri; order Cypriniformes; family Acheilognathidae; genus Rhodeus; species Rhodeus uyekii. The sequence continues at coordinate 2,932,937 of JAWRVZ010000060.1, forward strand.
TCAGATATTCATAAAACAAAATATTCTGGAGGCTTTTTGTGAAAATGGTCAAAAACTCTGGCAGTGGCTCTTTTTTTCTGTTCTTTTATTTTTATTTTTACATATGCAAATTTCTCACGGAATTCAGTGCCCATTAAACCCTTGTATCTGTCCAAATGATCAGTCCAACCAATCAACTTGACTATCGTGTCTAATTTTGTTGTGTTTGTTGTGATGGAATTTTATAAATTATATGTTTTCTCTTGACATTATTGATTATTGTGTGACATTAATTGTATTTTTATTCTGTAGAACTAGTAAGTAAAATATAATAAGTCTGAAGAAATACACTTGAGGTATAGAGAGGGTAATGTGTTCCTGATAAGGAATGGAAAATTACAACTGAGTCTTTAGCCTTGACTAGAGATATAAGTGTCGAAGCGGCCCTCCCTTCTTTGTCACACTCTGCAGGGCAGCTTCGGATGTCTGTATGACTGTGTCCTTTCTTTGCAAAGAAATAAACCTTTTTAAATTACAATTGGGATATTTGTCTCTTATTCAGAACTAGTAAAAGATTTTTGCCACCACAATGTGCACTATAATGTGGGGTTTCTTATACAAAATGTATACGTTTATCTTAATACATAATTTAACAAAAAACATAGCTTATTTGCATTAAATTTGTATTATTTTGCTTAATAAATAAAAAGGCCTACAACCTTTGATTAAGTAATGATGGGCTATTACTCTCTGCAGTTGATTTAAGAGCGTACATGGGCAACTTTCCTTTTTTTTCTTGTTTGTAATGTTTTAATTAATTCACAATAAAAATATGCTTATAGCCTATGTTGTTTGTTATTTTGATATTTTGCAAGAGCTTGTCTCTGCTCATCTGTCATTCCTGTCAATGTTAAAGGTGTTGATATAAAATCAGTATTTGCAATGAAGGGAGAAACTGTACACACTGGTGTTACTAAAATAGATCATTACATGATATGGACGTTTGGATCAGAAGATGCCCTCATTGCTGACGTTTATTTTAGAATTCTTATAATGTTAATTCTCAAAGTCAGATACCGTATAATATAAATGCTGCCCCCTATAGGATCTTTCAGGAGTTGTCTTTTTTGCAAGCAATTTCAATTATTCAAAAAAGAAAAAAAGAAACAGCATTTATAACCGGTTTCATGAATATTTCAGTAGTTAGTGTTAAATAAATAAAATATAGACATGGATAATAATGATCCATGAGATTTAAGTATTTAACTATTATATGGACCAATGTTGGATTGCATCACCTCTGGCTATAAGGTAAACCTCTAAATCTAGCCAAAACCATCTCAGGAGAAAATCTTTTCACAATCGTTTCATTAAGTGATGATTTCATCTGAAATCATTTCCTTTTAGCATTGACATCCGTCCGTGTTCTAAACATTTTGGACTCGCGGGGATGCAGATAGACCATCAGCATTTGCATTGTTCCACTTAATAAGAGCCTTTTTATGCTATAGCCTTGCAATCGGTGCAATCTTCATAGTCCATTGCCAAAACTCAAAAGAAAAACAATCTCACAATAGCCAATAAGCCAATAAAATAGAAAGCATATAGTATAATAACTGTTGCATAATTGTGTTTTTGCTCTGCTTTTGCTGCAGCATTATGTAACGTCTTGCTGTTGTGTTGATGCTCCAGTATTCATTCAGAAGTGATTCCATATTATTTTATATGTTATGTCACATGGACCCAGTTTCATTTTCTTCTTCTTTTATGTTCCATTATCTCATTTGTCTGTATCAACACTTTCTCTCTCAATGTAATTTGCCAGATATCTGATGGAGGACATCACAACATTGCGGAGTCATGACAAGAGTTGATTCTTGAACAATATTATACCTATAATGTATGTATAATGTAAGGCACATTTCATTTTTAAAGGTCTCTTTGTTTAGGAACTTTTAGGGATTTGGGTTTTTTAAATGCTTATATGTCAGCTCTAATGCTGAAATGATGTTTGCTTTTGAAACACAATAAGCGTCTCCGATGCTAGACAAATATTTTCTGCATGGTTCAGACTTGCAGTGGCATTTGCCTGCCGGCGTATGAGGGGAAATCAGGAGGAGTGTGCAACCAATCATTTTTAACCTATTTATATATTTTATTGTTGTTGTTGTTTTTCACTAGATTAAGTCGATTTCTGTATGAAAATACAAATGTATTATGGGAATCTGTTTGTTTTTGGATTTTATGTTTTTGTTTCACTTTTGGTGTTAATTTTGAATACTGCCTCATGTTGTGCAATGAAAATATGTTTCTGCAATTCAGCCAGAAGAGTTTGAAAACAGAGAATAAATGTGATAAAACAGACACTCATTTGTCTGCATCATTGAGTGATGTTTTAGGTGCGTTCCTATATATGAATGAATATTCACGATTTGAACTATGACCTCAGATTCAGTAGAAATACAGTAAACAGTGGTTTTGTTATGCTTATACTGTTTTACTTTTGTTTTTGTGTTTTGTTTTTCTGACGAGTGTATTTTTCCTTTACGTCAAATATAGCCTGGACCGATTGTTTATCTCACCATTTGTGCACTTATAAGGAAAAGCTGAAGAAGTAGCGCACAAGATGTGCCATACTGACTAGAATTATGCTAATATAGCAAACGTGTGACACAGTCATATGGCGAATTAATTGCTTACCTTTTCATTTTAAAGCAATAGGATGATTTGTTTCGGTTACATTCACCACATTTGGAAAATTTGAGGGCAACTTCTTGTTTGTTTTTTACTTCCAGGTCTGTTGTTCAGCGAACATGGAGAGCTCATTTCTTTTGCTGCTTTTTTGCCTTTTCCATGGCCAACTTTTCTCAGTTTTTTGCTATGGTAACCACTTAATTCTTAAAACATCCATTTTAAACTTGTAAATATGAGCCGTTTTGTCAACTGTTATCGTCTGTTTCAGGTCGAGAGAACGAAGAAATGAAGATGGTGTTGCATGAAGATCCCTACATTAATTTCACTGATGTAATCCTTTTGAACAAACTTGAATGTTTCTGTAATTATTATGATTGTTTTAATGAGTTTCTTGTGGTTTGCAGATCCAGACTCCTAAAGTTGTCAGAGATTCCCAACAATGTTCTTCAGAAACATCAAGTTTGAGATGTGTGTTAAAGTGTTCAGTGCCTGACGCTCCAGATGCGACTATATCTTGGTGGAAAGGAAAAGATCTAGTCTCCTCCACCAAAGTCTTTCGTTATCACATCTTCTCTCTATCTGTGGAGGTGAAATATGAGGAGAAACACACTTACAGATGTATGCTCAACCAGACCAAACATCTGGACATCAGTGAAGCCTGTAATAATCTGTGTAAAGGTAGGAGATTAGCATTAATTTTCTAAACTGATCCATATTGATCAAGATCTAGTTATTTTAGACTTTATTTCTGGGCTGATATATGGCCTGAATTCACTTCTTTCTTTCTTTCTTTCTTTTCTGCTGAACTTTTTATGTATATTTTTAGTAGTTATGGATTCAGAAACCGCTCTTTTTGCACATTTATTGATAAAGGTCAATTGTCAAACTCAAGATCTGTCCGTGAACCCACTTTATCTGATCATGTGATGTTGTGCTGCAGATATATCAGTGACTCGGGTGTCAGTGAAAGAGGGACATTCTGTCACTCTACACACAAATTTAACAGATCTACACCTGGAGGATCAAATAACCTGGAGGTTTGGACCTGAAAGATGTTTTGTTGCTGAAGTTGAACACAAAGAGTGCAAAATATATCAAGAAGAGAGATTCCCAAACACATTTCAGCTCAACAATCAAACTGGATCTCTCACCATCAAAAACTTTGGTGAAGAAAACTCTGGAATCTATAAACTACAGATAAACAATGGGGTTTCCAAATGCTGGAGTTTTAATGTCACTGTCTGTGGTGAGTAACCATGTCAGAAATGTTATCATTTGATTTCAGTTCTAGTCTGAACTTCTAGAGATGCTGATGAACACAGTAAGAGATGAATAAGACAGATCACAAAGGGCAATCTATAATGAAGCTCAATGAACTGGCATTGATTGCTCTAAATACTGTAGACATCTTGATATCTGTGAACACTGAAAACTAATCTTAAGTCCTTTGTATCTTTTGTTGAACAGCTTTGTGTTCTCAAGCTCCTCTGCCCGTTCCTGTCATCACTAGGTGCAGGAATTTTACTCAATGTCCATCATCATCAAAGTCCAGATGTTCTCTGTTGTGTTCAGCTGTGAATGTGAGTCGTGTGACTCTCTCCTGGTACAAAGGAAACAGTTTATTGTCCAGCATCAGTGTGTCTGATCTCAGCATCAGTCTCTCTCTTCCTCTGGAGGTGGAATATCAGGATAAAAACTCCTACAGCTGTGTGATCAACAATCCCATCACAAACCACACCACACATCTGGACAACATCAGTCAACTCTGTCCAGGTTTGCCAGCTAGAACAATATTAATGTTTATATACTAAGCTGAGATGGGAAATAAATACGTATTTGGTTTGTCATTAGAAGCTGTCTCAGTATCTCTTAAATAGTATAAGACACCATAGAGCAGACAAAAGTTTGGACACATTTTAACACACTTGTTAATGCTTTTCCTTCATTATCTGGTCATTCCTTCTTCTTTGGTCACGGCCCACTAGGAGGCCTCGGTGATCTGTGTGACTGTGATCTGTGACTTTCTGCAATGACATTTTTGCAAAATATGTTTGCAAAAAAAGAACACTGAAGGATTAAATATATCTCAAATTTATTTAGTTTAAAAAATAATAACATGGAGTTACAAAATTAGAATACAATATTTTTGTGAATAAAACAGGTTGGGGATGGAGACTTGCGGTATTGAGGATTTTTTGCTCAATAATCTTGAAACTATAATGGTAAAAAAAAAAAAAAATAGGACCTAAATAGCCGGCCAGAGGAATTTCAAATACGGCCATGAGTAGACAGATCTTCCTTGGCTGTGTCAAACATTGCACACTTCCTTACTCAACAGTGGGAATAAAATCATATGTGACAAGAGCAGTATGTCTAAACTCAAAGTACACAAATACAAAAAATTACCCTGATGTACTTCTTTCAGCAATATTGTGAAGTGTGCATATGATGGACATTTCATTATCCCATGAGGCCACTTGAGAGAAGTTGTGAGGGTTAGTGATGCGGGTAGGTCACATGATACTGACAACATGGCGAATACAATATGTCCAGAGTCCATATTCACAATACAGAGCATACTTTTTTAGTGGTCATGAATAATTTTGTTATTCAAAATAAATACCTACATAGAAAGTATGCGATTTCGGACGCAGCCACATGTGCTCTTGCGTTACGATGACTTTCACTGCTCAATAATGGTTGAACGTATTCACTGTATTCTTGGCCCCATAATTGCTTTATCGTGATATACCATTTTATTTGCTGTTACTTTTGTATCTTACTTTCAATCTGTTTGGCAGGAGTCACTTACACTAAACACTTTTCTTTTATTTAGTTCCAGGCCAGAGCAATGATCCTAGTGTTGTGTCTGTGGTTGCGGTTGTTGCTATTGTTGTCGTCATTGCAGTTGTGATGTGGCGTTTCTGCAAGTCTAATAACATACAAGAAGGCAAGTCTTACCTACAGCTCATATATAAACCTTTTGTGCAGAAAAAAAATTTTTATTAAGCACTTTTATTTGCCATATATAGTGTTTAATTTTTGACTTTTGTGATTTTAGTTTTATGTTATTTCTAGTTAAATAAAGTACCGTACTCAATTGTGATTTGTAATGAGAAAAAGTATGATTTATGCATCAATGCAAACCATAATTCTTCTATTTTTTATGTCACAGGGTCAGCCAGAGGTGGCCGACCAAAGATCCACCCTAATGAAAATGATGCTTTGCTTCACAGTTCATCCTCCATAAATATACCAAATGAAACTATCAGTTCTAATCATATGTGTCAAACTCACGGCCCGCGGGCCACATCCCCGGCGTGTAATTATGTCCAGCCCGCGAGATCATTTTATTAATGGCCCACCCCCCCCCCACCCCGTCAACAATCTAGTACTGTGCGCACGCTCAAAAACATTTCACTGCACAAATTGGTGAATGCAGTGGTTGATTAACTAAACAGAATAATAATTGCAATAAAACTACATTCTTGTTATATTTCTAATAAAATTTTATTGAAGGGTCAAATTCAGAAATCCACTGCCGCTTCAATATATATATCATTTTGAATGATTTCTTTCCTATGCAACCATGGAATGATTATGGGGCTGTTGAAATGTCCTTGTCAGGTAAACTCTGCTACTGTATCCAATGTCTGTCTGTTTTTGAAGAGACCCTCAACATGTGTTCAGTCATATATCTATTTTCCCAGCTACCCATGACAGCCAGGGTCACAAAGGTCACTACAGCTCATGGAATACGTGACATTCCCCCATTTCAGAGTGTTACAGTGCTTTTCTGTATTTTCTGTATGGGTGCTGATGGACAACTGGCCTTTTGCTGGAGACCTGCAGACACCTGGTCATGAGCTAGAATGACATACAGCGCCTAAATCCAGGGTCCAAGCATCAGCATCGTGATGGATGTTGATATGCTTCTGGCTATCTGCCCTAGTGTGAAAGATTCCTAATTTTGTCTTTTTATTTTAACAATTCAGAATGGTTTAACCGTAAATAATGACATAGTTAGTAGCTTCTGTTAGAGTATAATTACTGTAACAATGTTATTGTAAGTGGGGTGGCCTGCGAACTCCTTGTGAGACCTGAAGCTTCTGCTGATGAAACTGCAAACTATCTTCAATAAAACGTTGATTGCACTTCTGGCTCCTGTTCATCATTCATCAAATCTGGTCTCAGGTCCTTAACTGTAGCTCAGACAGTAGAGCATTGGTGTTTACAATGCGAAGGTCATGGGTTTGATCCCAGGAAAAACAAGAACTGATTCAACGTGTTCCAAGAATGATAAAAGTGTCTGTCAAATGAATAAATGTAACTGTAAATTTCCCTTCAGTAGCCTCTTGTATGAGTTGTACCCTCTTGTAAGCATTCAAATCACTAGTTACAATAGTCTCATCCTATGTAGTACTATCTTACTTTTAACTAATTCAAATAATTATACCAATCTGTATGTAATGGGAAGATTTGTAATTAATGTTCCCACTAAATTAAAATGCACTGGAAAAGGCAATTCTGGATAAGAGACAAATATGCTAATTGTCTTTGTAAAGTTTTTATTTTACATGAAAAAAGGTCAACAGTCATGTAAAGTCACCCTGTATAGTGTGACATAGTGTCTCTCTAATCCTCAAGGCTAAAGGCTCCTACAACAGTTGTAATTTTCCTCTCCATGTCAGGAACATTCCTCTTTCTACATATACATTTATGCATTTGGCAGACACTTTTATCCAAAGCAACTTACATTGCATTCAAGGAATACATTGAATCAGTTCTTGCTTTCCCTGGGTTCAAACCCATGACCTTGGCGTTGTAAACACCAACGCTCTACTGACTGAGCTACAGGAAAGCTCTTCCTATATCTCGAACACATTTCGACCAGAGGTCCTCTCTATTCACACATTGAGTTGACCAGAGCTCTTTTGTTTAGGTTAAAGAATCTGTTTCAATATATATCTTCATGTGTGATATGTGTGGTATGTGACCTCACACACATGCAGCCCCTTCATACCATATGTGTTTTAGATTTCTTTCAACAGATCATATCCTACATATGTTCCGTAGTAATTACCTTTATTCTCATTATTTCAAGTGCTCCAAATGTTTTAAAATACCAACTTTTCTTTAAGATACTTTTTCTTGTTTTTAATGTTTTAATTAAATCCCAATAAAGCAACACTTCCGGCTTTTGATACTTTGCAAGAGTTTGTCTCTGCTCATGCCCTCATTGCTGACATTTAATCTAGCCTTAATGTTAATTCTAATAACGTTAATTCCAATTCAATTAATTTAATTTGAATATCTGACCATCAGAAAACATCAGAACAACAGACTCTAGACTTTATTATCTGAATAAAGTCACTCCCAATTCCATAAGTGTTACGTGTCAGTCTTGTCATTGTTTCCTTCCTGGTTTCCATTGTGATCTCCCAGGGTTTTTCCACTCACTTGTCTCATCATCAATCACATCATTAGTGTTGTCAACTGTGTCTTGTTCATCCCTAGTGTATGTCTACCCTGTGTTTTCCTCCAGTATTTTGGTTGTGTTTAAAGTTGATATTCTTAAGCTTATCATTACAAGGTTATTTTGGTTATTCCTTTTGTCCCTGTGCCTTCATCCACTCCAAACTTAACAATCAACAGCAAAGTGGAGTCAGTGGCATTTAATGTCACTTTTTATGGTTGGAATTCTGGAAATTTGTTCCCAAATCAAAAGATGTGAGGCCATTTTGTTTATAGAATGTTTTGTCAACTTGCTTTGTGTCCATTATGAAAGTTCTGTCATCTTACCCTCAAGATGTTCCAAACCTGAATGAATTACAGGTGTTTTTTTAGGAAAGTTAATGGAAAAAGTAATATGGAAGTCAATGAGGTTCATCAACTTTCTGGTTCCCAACGTTATTCAAAATGATCATATTTTGTGCTCATCAGAAGAAATTAATAGGTTTGGGACAACTTGAAGGGGAGGAAATGATGATGGTACTTTCATTTTTGGGTGAATTATCCCTTTAACGTGGTTTACAATGACTACTTTTTATAATATTTCGTTTTAATATCATTTTCAAGCTGGTTCCGTTGTACCTGTTTTTCTATCTGGGCTCATGTAACAACCTCCACGAGACACTTCAGAAACGTCCTGATAGTCTGGTTAATTTACCTTTCGTCATCTATTCAGGCTGAAAAAAGTGTTGAATCAGCACAACAGGATCATAATGGCATCACTTCAACATCCAGTAATTCCTGATGTCTTGTCTGAACTTGTTCTCTTCGTTCAGATCAAACACTATTCTGAAGCCAGTATTTAGGTCACCACCGGCTTTTGTTTCCTCGGATTTTAATATTTAAAATGTATTATTTATAACTAAATGTAATATCAGGACTAAATGTACATGAGTAGGTCAATATCAGAATCTTTAAATAATGGCGACATTGTCAAAATGTCCTTTATTGATTGTCTTTTGTTTATGAGGGATGAGTGTGATTTTATTCACAACCAGTGCCAAAACGGGAACAAACATTGCCGATTAGTAAATAAATGGATTCATGCATAATAAGAATATCACACTCACAATAATGAATTCACAGGTAAGCACAGACTTAGCCAAAAGCCACTGAGTGTGGCGTTTGTTATCATTGATTAACTTACATTTAAGGCAAATCTGGTTAAACATTTCATATATTTTTTTCTCTGCCAATGAAAATGGTTCATTTGCATCAACTCACAAAACCCTATCCTGTTCAAATAGAAAATACAATCCACTGGTTTCACAGACAAGGCTTAAGCTATAATGTATGTTTGAGCATTTTTAACTAAAAGCAATTTGCAGTGATACGTCTTTAAATATGTCAGTGCCATTGTTTTTTCTCAAGATACACACCGGTAATATTTTCTTTATAGAGTCCCGTTTATAAAAGCTACTTAAATGTTCTAATTGAACTGAGGCTTAATTTAAGCCCTGTCTGTTAAACCAGTTTATAGTGTGATGAAACAGGAAGCTGTTATATTTTATATTTAAATCTATGCATTTGGCAGACGTTTTTATCCAAAGTGACTTACATTGGATTCAAGGAATACAATGACATTCTAATCAGTTCTTGTTTTCCCTGGGAGTCTAACCCATGACCTTGGCGTTGCAAGCACCACACTCTAATGTTTGAGCTACAGGGATAATTTATTTTTTACTTTTAACTATCTAAAAATGTACTTATGGGAGTAAAAATGAATAAAAAAGTTTTCATTCATTAATAAATAAGACTTTATACCTTTGTAGACTGTTTTGCACGTGTTAGTAAGTGTTCTGTCCTCATCAACACTATGAGGAAATAACATCTAACGACCACAAGGTGGGAGAGCTGTTATAAAATATGTAAACTTCTGTGTTAAGTGCGTCAAGTCGCTACTGGCTCCTGTTGACGAGGTGCTTCCAAAGTGAACGCGGCGGTGTTTATGACGTTGGCGGGAAAATAAGCTGCGTGTTTTCGGGTTTTAAGATCAGGGCAGCCCCATAAGTCATTTAATGATATGTGAAAGCAAAAAAATCTCCATTATTGCGACGGATGGTGTACATTTAAACAGCTCCCACACCACACACACATTAGTATTATGATTCACCTAAAATGGTTTGCTCAGCGAGGCAACGCCTCAGTAACGGTTAGTGAGCAAGCCTTTCTATGGAGCTTTTTGGTAGCGAAGGATTCCAGGAAAACAAAACATGGTTTTAAAAGCAAAGTCGCCACTAGATGTCAGAGCAATGTGAGATACGTACTGTGTGAACTTTTGACATATTTTTTTGCATTAAAATTTTATTCTAAATTACTGAATATTCTATTGGTAAACAGCTGGATATACAAAGAAAGAAGTCGTTGGAGATGTTGGAGCCTGAGTATGTGAAAGTGATAGTTCACTCAAAAAATGAAAGTTAGTTCTGTCATCATTTACTAACCCACGCACAAGTTTGTTCCAAACCTGAATGGCTTTCATTCTTCTTTGGAACATAAGTGCGTCTTAGTGTTTTCCATACAAAGTAAGTCCGTGGGCCAAAACTGTTTAGTGACCAACATTGTTCAACATAATCTTCTTTTGTTCAGGAGTTATATATGTTTGAAACCACGTGATGGTGGCAGAATCTTAATATTTGGGTGGACTACCTTTAAATTTAGCATTTCTGTTTTTTTCTGTGTTTCTTCTTAACTTGAGGTTTTATGTTGTATGTAAGAGACCCTTAGGCTGTTTTCTGTAATTTCAGATGAAGCAGCTGCACATTTTTTCCTTGGAAATTCCCTCTGCTCCATATCCTCCCCTATGGTTAGGAGACAAACAGTGCGTGGATGACTGGAAGAGAAGGGGGGAGGGTAGAGAAAGAAAAATGGATTCTTTTATAGATACTTCTCTTTGCTGGTAATCTGCACTCTGTGTTTTAACATACTACATTGTTCTCTCGATTACAGGTGTGTTTTCTTTGAACAAAGACCTGAAGTCAATATTTGTAGAGGAAAGGACAAACACGTAGACTGCACTTTACATTCACAGGAAGTCAAGTCTTTTTTAAAGTACCCTGTCACTTCTCATGGTCTCATTTGAGACCTCTGACACAGGATGCGGTTTGGTAAGTGAAACAGTGACAGACCAAGATATAAATACGAAACCTTCATTGACGCTCACGTACAGATCTGCAGTTTCTCCTGTACCTTGTGCATATTTCCTTGTTCAATATTCTTTATCTGTTTCTATTCTGCAGTGTGAATGTCATCTCTAACAAACAGATCCGTTAGAGAACAAGGAAGTGGACTATATGGAAGAAAAGGAGGAGGTCTTAAAATGAGGAACTGGTATATGATTAACAAGCAGAATTTGAACACTAACCCCTTCCTCTATTACATAACACGATACAGTGAGGTTTACACAATACTGGTACTGAAGATTGGAAACATCAGGGAATCCCACTTTATGTACAAACATTCCCTGCTTTTAAGTACCTCAAACCAAACCCTACAGATCATGACCATTTTTGAAGATGTTAAACAGAACACACTTCCTGGAGACAGATCAAGTTACAGTGTAAACACTGGACTCCTCCCTTAGACATCTCCATTAACCAGGTCAACATCCTCTGAGTGTATAATGGATGCTTTCGGTTTCCAAGGCCGAATTTCTATCATTAGAAATGTTAAGTGAGTGTGGAAACACTGGGAGACGCTGAGGGTGGGTCTGTTGCCAACGTAACGCAGAAGACAAATTCCCACTGTCCTTTGTGTTTCGTGTGTTGCTGATATGTCACGGAGTATGCAAACAAAACATGTCAGGGATATCAGATATCACTGGCCATCTGGGAACGGTAACTTGGCAACCATGGCTCGACCAATAAGTTAAGCAAAACATAAAGTGGTTAAACACGGAAGCTCTTTATCTGTTGGATAGAAGCAAGATGACTGAAACAAGGGGCATTTTGAAAGGCAGTGGGAGTTCAGTACATAAACATTACATTGCTAAGCGTAAATATAATAAGACTGAAAAGAAGGGTATCTCTCTGATCTACAGGAAACGGTGGCCTACCAGAACCCAAAGTGTGAAATTTGTGTGAACAGAGGGTTTTACGAAATTCAGCTCATCAAAACTGAGGTTTAGAAAAAATAATATGTTTGATTTAATTCCTTATTTACAACACGTATCACTACTGAGTCATGTGATTTTGAACTGCTTATAAAACACTCTGCACAACATATTTACAGTACACAGTTCTGGTATGATTAACTGCCAAAACGGCTTTACTTGACATCAGCGGTGACCATGATGTGGGATGATTGCTAAAGGTATAGTAGGCAATTTCGGAGATAGCAATAGCAAGCTAGCTTCGAAAGAATGCGATCCGACCCTCCCATCAGATCATCTCCAAAGCCAGGTCTCCTTCAAAACACATGAACACAAACAGCAGAGTCTGCAAAGCAAATATTTCATTTCAGGGTTGATTGTGTTGACAGAAATGCAAAAATCTGAGTTTGAGTTCTTGAACAGCTCCAGGTAGAACCTCAAGGGTTGCTATCTCTTAATTATGGTTATGGTTATGACATGGTGTGAACGCAAAATCAAGAGGATCTGTGAAAAGCAACTGCTCTTTGTTTGCAGCTCTCGGTGACCTTCTAGAACTCTGGAAATACATATGGCGGCAAGCAGGTAATACATCCTATCAGTGCATTCGGACTGAATGCAATGATTGCACAAACATTTTTTGGACCTAAGACTTCCACAGAAGATATATGTACTTCTATTACTGATTGCTATCAGGGTATGAAGAAAGTTTCAACCAGTACATTCTTTCAATCCAACCTTTAATACAATTTATATATTATTTGCTTTTTTAACTTCATCAGATTACTATGTCTATTCTTTCATCACACTGCAAACTTTACTTTGAGTGAACTGAGTTTGTTTTTTACTAATAATATCCAAAACCTGGTGATAAATCCTAAACAAAATATTCTTTCCTTTTTCTTTCTTGTATATATTTCTTATTTTGTATAAATATACTCTTTTCTTTTCCTTATTTGTACACTTCAGTCTATCACCTATGTAACCAATTATTACTTAAATCCTTTCTTTGCTTTTCTATATTTTTCCACAGAGTAAGGATGAATATTGTCTGCACTTCTCACCAGATAGAACATGTTATCAGATTGTTTTGAGTCTCTCTGTTGATTGTTGGAGCCTGAGGCGAGTTCAGCCTTGGAGAAGCTGTGTATCTGTGTGTGTGTTAATATGATCTGTATTGGTGAGGTGATTAACCATAAGGAGACGGAATAACTTGTTGTTCTCGACAAGCCATGTGGAAGCTCACTAACCCGTCAACCATGTGATCAACGAAGATATGCTTCAGACTGTCTGCTCTTGTAAGGAAAATTACTAGTTTTGTTTATCTTTCTTTCTTTCTCAGCCAATCAGAATCATTTAACTGTCGTCATTGACGTAGTTAGCACCCTCTGTTAGAGTATAATTGCTGAAACAATGTTATTGTAAGTGGGGCGGCCTACAAACTCCTTCTGAGACTTGAAGCTTCTGCTCAAGAAACTGCAAACTAAACTTCAATAAAATGTCTTCTATTGACTGCACTTCTGACTCCTGGTCTTCATTCAACATATCTGGTCCTCGGGTCTTAACTGTAAACCCCCTACAAGGGTGAAAAGTATAATTGAACATTTTCATTTGCATTTTAAAATACTCTACACATTTTGGTGACTCTAAATGACAAAAGTTCAAGTTCACACATAAGGCTGACTAATTCGTGTGAAAAAGGACAAGTTTATGCGTACTGCATTTCGGCTTTGACCTGTTTGATCTCCCCTGCATCTCAACAGGAAGTGGTGGTCACTCCGAATGTGATGTGAGTGAATCACTCCACTGTGACCTAATTATGTTTATGTCTGTGCTAATCTGATCATCTTTGCACACTGTTGATTATTGTTTTGATATTTATCAGAATTGTCATGTGAGTTGCGCTGGGGTTGATGGGGACTTTAAAGCCTGAGCTGTGAGAACTTCTGCTTATTTCTTTTCTGTGACCATAAAAAAAGAGATCATTGACATCTCTGATGGTTGAGTCAGATCAGAGGCCTCAGTTTGGTTTGGTTTTTTGTAGCAGAGTGGAAAAGAAGAGGAAGGGGCTTCAGGTTCAGAGAAGAGCTGAAAACCGCAATGATAATTGAACTGTAACATGCATTATCATTTAGATTGTAGAGCTTGCAGTAACATCGTGCTTTAATCACAAACGTACATGAATTATGTACAGTAGTGTGAAAAAAATGTATTGCAAGTTTGTCACAAGGCCATGTTGTTGGATTTTTGTAATAGCCTTCATTTAAAAAACTGCATTTTGTTCACTTGTGTTATCTTTGATTAATTAAATTTGTTTGATGATCTTATATACTTATATATATGTTGTGTGTGCAATTAGTTTAACCAGTTTAATCACCTCAATAAATGTAGTGTAGTCACTTAATAAAATCTAGGTCATGGTACTGTACCCATAAGTTTATGTAGCAATGTGTGGTTTGTACTGGTGGAATGTGCAAGTTGTGCACAATGACTTCAAGAGATGGATGGCGCGTGTATGTGTGGCAGCAGTGTAGGTGGATGAGGTCTTTCTGGTGGCCTGACCTTAATACTGCCATATACAAACTATAGATTAAGCCCATAGATTCTAGAATCAAACTCATTTAAAGAGACAGCAAAAAGCACTGGCTTCCTGACTGCCGCCTCCTACATGGAGCTTGTAGTGTGAAATCCACCATCATCCACCATCTCAGTTTCTCTCTCTCTCTCTCTCTCTCTCTCCTCTCTCTATCAATCGATCTCTCTCTGAGAAAGAGAGACATACTACATAGAAAAAATAAAAGTGGGACACCTGACAGGTGAAGTTTTATCAATTGTTCCCATTATACAACTACATCATTATTTTCTTTAGCACTGTATAGCAACACTGTATAGACCTCACTTTGTATTACAGACATGGTTTTAGACCAATCAGGGCCGCTGCTCATAAATGGCTGCTCCCATTATAATCGAGTTAAAAACAACATAGAGGAAAGGAAAACACAATTTAGGGGAATTTTACTACTGTGAACCTCCTCGCGAATGTGAATATAGGCTATATGTTTTCTCTATTTTCTAACAAATACAAAGACACAACCAACTTAAGTCTATAAGTTACTATTAATATTACTATTTTAAAATATTTATAAACAAAAACAACATTTAGCTCTTGGCCATCTAATAGGGTTTTTTTAAGCTGAAAAAAATCGAATGAATAATATAGCATTTAAACACGTCTAATGGAGTAAATACAGCATATGTTGAGGCAGGGAGGGGTTTTCTTCTCGTCTACTGCCTCACACAACGTCGTTCTGTTCCTTTAGCTCAGCGTGTATTATAAACGATTAGAGGACAATGGAGATAATCATGTAACTCGATATGGATTTTATTCTGATCGGTGTGGAATTTGTGTCTGTTATCAGCCAGTTTACGTCGTTATGAAGAGTTTGACTCTCTGCTCGGAGAAATGTTGAGGAATACTTTTCCCGCAACTGCTGTTTTTTATCTGATCCTGCTGTGTTGGAAAGGTAGGCTATATTTTGAATGCTTTTATATCGGGTTGTTCCGTTTCTTTTTGCAGACGACATGTAGGCTATTCAAGCGCTTATTCATCATGGTGAACACCTTTTCTTTTTTCTATTTTTTTAACATATCTTAAATCTTAACGCATTTAAGAGTCTCTAAATGTGCAATTCAACAATTATTGCGTCTGTGCAGTCTTTGTAAATATTAATGAGGAAAATGAATACACCTTCATCTCCTGAGTTTCTCCTGAATGTGTTTCAGGTGTGTTTGCGGCTGATTCAGATGAAGTGAAGTCAGTGTCAGTGACTGAAGGAGATTCTGTGACTCTAAACACTGATGTTAAAGTACAGAGAGATGATCAGATACTGTGGATGTTTGGACCTCAAGAGACTCGTATCGCTGAAATCCACAGACAAACCATCTATACAGATGTCACTAATACAACATTTGAGAAAAGACTCCAGATAGACAATCAAACTGGAGATCTGACCATCAGAAACATCAGATCTGAACACACTGGACTTTATAAACTGACCGTCATCAGAAGAGGAACTTCATACAAGAGATTCAATGTTACTGTATACAGTGAGTATTGAAGTGTTTATTACATCGAAGAAAGACTGGCGTAGCAGCCATGATCACATGGGGCCGCTTGCATAAACCGCTCTTTCAAGTTAGTCATCAAGATATTTTCTTTAAAACAGTTTGTAACTCTTTTTCACTTGCATACAAACGTACATCAGCCTAATTTGATGCTGGAAAGTAAGACTGACAGTCCCTTGATGAACTGCTAGTGGGTCAAACTTGATCTTAACATAATGGCTATGTTTATGCAACCAGGCCCTGTTGAGGACATTTAAAATAAACATGTCCACCGCCTATTCGTTTACAGTAGTTTAATCACAGAGCAAATTAACATTTACGGTTAATTAATATTAGTTTTGTTTTCCAGCTCCTCTGTCTGATCCTGTCATCATCAGTAACTCTTCTTCATCATCTGAACATTCATCAGAGTCCAGATGTTCACTGTTGTGTTCAGCTGTGAATGTGAGTCGTGTGACTCTCTCCTGGTACAAAGGAAACAGTTTATTGTCCAGCATCAGTGTGTCTGATCTCAGCATCAGTCTCTCTCTTCCTCTGGAGGTGGAATATCAGGATAACAACTCCTACAGCTGTGTGATCAACAATCCGATCACAAACCACACCACACATGTGGACATCAGTCAACACTGTCAACCATGTCCAAGTATGTCAGCTCTTATCACTGACTGTTTACAGAAATTCTGTTTCAGGAAATATAACAGATTAAATATTTTCTACCTCTGTTCAAGCGCCATGGGTATCTTTACTAATCTGGGTCTGTGAATGCGATGTTGATATGAGGACAAAGTTAATCAACCACTTTCTGTTTTAGACTCTACCTCTGAAAAGATATTCCTTGCTGCATTTATTCCTGCTATATTTCTGGTTGGACTTGCTGGTATGACGTACTTTCTCTACAGGAAATACAACAGAACAGCACAAAAAGGTAAAGATTTCCTTCAGCATCTGTATAGCAGGAAAACGTTTAATCAAGTTTTTGAATTAAGTTCTTATAGTTGATATTAATGATTGAGGAATTATCTCTTCAGGAAATTGTTTTGAACCATGTGCATCTACAGTGGAAACAACTCAGACAGAAGGAGAAGTGGAGGTACAATACGCTGAAACAGGATTTTTAAAACAAAATGGACAAAGAAATGTAAGATTTTCTTGGAAAACCATCTATTCTCATGTTTATTCTGATATCTGGCCAAGAAATTGAGTATTAAGTATTAAAGTATATATTACATTAAATATCTTCTGGAGTTATATAATATCTTTGTGTGAGGAACCGACCAACATTTGGCTAACAATTCATATAAAAACAAATCTGTATTTCTTAAAATGTTGCTATAAAAGATTACATTTAAGAAAACAATAAAATTACATTTTTGATTGCTTTTTAATTAAGAAACATTCTTTCAGTGTCAGTGAAGCACACTTTACATTTATTGTCGTGATGAAATGAATGTCTTTAACTTATTGAAATGTCTGGTATGCCTGTTAGAGGTTGGTCAGTGATCTGTTGTTGTTTTTGTTTTGTTTTTTCATTTAAAAAAAAAAGTTTACATGCTCTAATTTGCCGAATATTTTTCAGCTGAGATTTCAAAGATTTGTGTAGTTTGTCACATGTGTCTTGTGTTGTCTTGCAGAAAGTTAATAACACAGAGGAAACGATATACTCTACCGTCGTCACTTGAGACACTGACGTATTTCAACTGAATACTTTGGATTGAGAAGATGAATTCAGCATGACAATTATTTTTAAACTTTTATATCTTTGGTGGAAGAATCAGTCAGTCTGACCCCAAAGAGGAAGATGGAAGAAACTCTGCTGAATGAATTTGACTGCTGTTAAGTTTTGCAAATGCAAATATTCAAGGAAGAGCCATATTGAGTGCAAAAACAAGCTCCAGCTCACTTTAAATCCATTATATGTCCTATTAAAGAATGGGAGTTTAATGATGCATGCTGAAAAGCTATGCATGTACTTGCATTAGACTGTTTAATGCCTTCCTCTTCTCCTCTCGTTTAGTTCTGTACATCCACCAATGGTTGTTGAAATCCTCAGGGTTGCTCCTCCTAAATTTTTGGACGGTAAACCACTAGATATCATCCCAACCCCTGCTGCATTTCCAGTACCTGTCTGTCCTGTATCATAGCTAGAACAAGTCATTACATGTCTGATCGTACTATATCATTTCACATCAGGCTTCTGAAGAAATTTCCCATAACTTAATATTTGCAGTATTTTAAAGTCATGTGGAATGTTTCACTTTGTTCAATAAACAGTTTTATTGTCATGTATGCTGGATTTCAAAATGTGTTCATTTTATGCAAAATCATGATGAAAACCACTATATTTAGCAAACAACTTGTAACGTCTGGGTGTTTGATCTCTGCAGTGGCTTGATGTGATTTTGAGATGCAGAATATCAAATGAAAGCACTAATATTGTTTAAGTATGTGCACATGTTACAGCAGACTCCGGTAACGTGTGTAATCCTAAAAACAATGCTTTAAAAAAATATGTTGTACGTTTCGATGAATCGCTGGTGTTTTATTTACACAGGAACTTCTGAACAGTTATGAGTTATTGCCATCTAGTGGGCACACACATGAAGGAACCAAATAAGCTCAATTAAACACAGAAGTCTGGAGGGATTATATATAAAATCTGCATATATGAATATGTCAACCCAACCCAGTCCCAGTATAATTGTCGTCTTTATTCTCTATGACGATTAAAATACATACATCATTTCATCTTCAACATATAGATTGATTTGAAAATGAAGTCTACCAGAGAATCTAGCAAGGTTGAAAGTCCTATTGTGACAGTGAATACTGTCATTTTGTAAAACAAATGTGTGTTTTTTTGTTCATAGACCCTAATCTGTAAATCATAAATAGAATTGACCTTAAAAGTATACAAAAAATGTGTATGAAAAAAGAAACAAGCAAAACATATTTACCATACATATATGATAAATGCTTTTACAAATTAAAATGTTTTTACAAATATTAAAGTGTGAATCTAAATTATTTTGTACAACACTTTATGTAACAATACTTTCCAAACTATCGTTGCCGTTGCTGCTTGTAATGTCTTTCAGGATTGCTCATATCCCTAATAGTATATGATTTCCAGCAACTGTACATTATCTATGGACTTCCTGGTTAACAATATCCTTAAGTTCCTTACATCCACATGTCAAAGTATTTGAAAGTGAAACCAATGTGTTGTGCATTTCAGAATAAGTGTATTTCTTATAAGAAAGTCCTCAAAATAATAAAAAATAAAAATGAAGAATAGAATTTACATTTTTTTTTTTTTTTTACTATTATTACTTCTGTTGTAGTCATATTTCTTTCATGCACATGTGCTTAATATTCTAATGCAAATGTACTGTTACTGCGTTGTTTTGTACATGACTAATTGTTTATTAATAATAAAAAATGTATATGATGTCCAACTCCCCCTCAGTGGGCATAACAGGTGGAGTTATATTTAGCAATAGTATTAATTTCCTCCCTCTCCTCATCTGCTTTTTTTTTTTTTTTTGGTGCCTCCTCTGATCCCATTGAATTAAAACAGCCCCAATAGATCATTAAATTACATTTATTTTTAATAAATAAGACAATTAATTAATAGAGCATTACATAGTTAAAATATACTAAATAGAACAGTATCTGGTCTAAAAAAAAAATTTAATGTAATGTTTATTTAATCATGGGACATTAAGTGTAACAGGGATATACATTTACACTTGATATATACAGGTATGTAAAAAATGTTGAGAACTTTACCTCCTCATTTTAAAACACCACTGGATAACGAGTAGGGTGTGATTGGACTTCTGACTCCACCCTTTACATCCAACGAGGGGGGGCTGGATGTCAAGCTCCACTCACTTGGTTCTGCTCCCTGCTTCAAATCTTTGGCTTGTCATGTTTTATTATGGTCATCCACAAGCCTCTCGATCAATTAAATCGATGTTTTATAAGTCTCTGATGCCCTTTACATTTTTATTTCTTTCTATCTTTTTTTATTTATTGCCATTGCTCATATGCTGTCAGTCTCACAATACTGTTGCTCTGGTAATTGATTAGAAACCACTCATTTCCTCTCACTCTGCAACAATGGACAATGGACACCAGCTCTATCTAACTGTCTGGATCGGACGAAATAAACGAGTAGAGCGACAGCAGTCACACCCAGCACAGCAAATATCAGCGAAGGAGTCACACTCTCAGAATGAATATGTGGCTGGACAGCTTCTGTGGAAAGAAAATATAAATATTAACACACAAGGAATCTTACTATCAAATACATGCTGGTAAACAAATTTTCCTTAGAATACATTTTTTAAATATTACTGGTAAAAAGTTTTACTTTTAAAAGTATTACTGGTACAAACCAACCTGAACAAAGTTGACGGATGTTCAGATGTTTGGTGTGGTTTGTGATGGGATTGTTGATCACACAGCTGTAGGAGTTTTTATCCTGATATTCCACCTCCAGAGGAAGAGAGAGACTGATGCTGAGATCAGACACACTGATGCTGGACAATAAACTGTTTCCTTTGTACCAGGAGAGAGTCACATGATCCACATTCATCACTGAACACACCAGAGAACATCTGGACTCTGATGAACGTTCAGATGATGAAGAAGAGTTACTGATGATGACAGGATCAGGCAGAGGAGCTGGAAAACAAAACTAATATTAATTAATATTATCAATAATATCAATGTCATTTTGCTCTGTGATTAAACTACTGTAAATGAATAGGCGGTGGACATGTTTCTTTTAAATGTCCTCAACAGGGGCCAGATTTATGAACATAGCCGTTATTTAAAGATCTAGTTTGATCCACTAGCATTTCATCAGGGGACCGTCAGTCTTACTTTCCAGCATCAAATTAGGATGATGTACATTTTTATGTAACTGAAAAAGAGTTTTTGTGTAACTGAAAAATTGATGGCGTTTCTGAATCCATATAACTTGAAAAACTTCAATAATGATTCAAACTCAACTTGAAAGAGCGGTTTATGCAAGCGGCTCCAGGTGATCATGGCTGCTACGCCAGTCTTTCTTCGATGTAATAAACACTTCAATACTCACTGTATACAGTAACATTGAATCTCTTGTATGAAGTTCCTCTGCTGATGACGGTCAGTTTATAAAGTCCAGTGTGTTCAGATCTGATGTTTCTGATGGTCAGAGCTCCAGTTTGACTGTCTATCTGGAGTCTTTTCTCAAATGTTGTATTAGTGACATCTGTATAGATGTTTTGTCTGTGGATTTCAGCGATACGAGTCTCTTGAGGTCCAAACATCCACAGTATCTGATCATCTCTCTGTACTTGAACATCAGTGTTTAGAGTCACAGAATCTCCTTCAGTCACTGACATTGAATTTACTTCATCTGAATCAGCCGCAAACACACCTGAAACACATGAAATTAAATCTTTCCACAGATCTGGAAGTCAACTCAGAAAAGTGTAATATTGAGCACATAAATTACAACAGTTTAGCATATACAGTAGTAGTATGACAAGATATGGTTTCTTTCCTTATCTGTTTCCACTGTTCATTGTTGGCCTATTAACTTCTCTATAATGATCTGATGAGTTTTATTCAGTGATTTACTGTTAACCAGTATGCAATAATATTTTAAGGCACAAATCATTAAAATAATATTGAATAATTTGAGATGGTGACAGCTATCGATCCTAATTGACACTTGAGGTCCTCTGAAAAGATAAACAAGTCTAAAAAAAGAAGAAAAAAAATAGTGAGAAATATCAATACACTTCTTACCTTCCACATAAATGAAGAGCAAGATTAAACAGCACATGTGTGTGAGCATCTTAGAAAAGTGACTGTTAGTGTGGTTTCAGTTCAGAAGTGAAGATTCAGCCAATGGCCGCTCATACTGTTATGAGGAAGTCTCAGAGTTGACCAAAATAATCTTCCCTTCCTTTCTAAAGTCCGATACCCATTGGTTTTTACCATCTTAGTTTTTTTAAAGATAGTTCAATTTATCAATAACCTATATATTTACATGTCCATCTCACCAATAAAGCTTTTTTTTTAATTTTGAACTAAGGTTTATTCGCGAGAGGTTTGTAAGTGCGTGCGAAAGCTGAAGAACATCACCAGCATTGTGGTTACAGCTGTCTCTCTCATACCTTCCGTCCACAAAACAACTTTCCACTGTATACAGACATTGTTAAAGATCTCTAAACTCTGTAGCACCGTATAATGCTCTACTGATATCTTTGTTGTAGTACTGGGGGTTTTGATCACTTTCAAAGACCAAAATCTTTTGTATCTGTTCATCAAAAAGATTCATTCATTGTCATTTTCTGCAGGCCACGGCCTTGTCCAAAACGGTCTTGGATGAATATCCAGCATCAAACTTTCTAGTGTTTTCAGAATACAGTAAACATTCAGGTAAGTGTACGTGTTTGTTTTGACACCTCTGTTACCGTTTCTGGTAGCCACATCTTCCATTTGATCCCAGATGCAGAAGCATGTGAATGTGCTGTAGGGGAAGTTACACTTATATATGCCATATGATATATATCTGTCTAGTTTGAATCAGATCAATCTTGGTGCACTAAAATACAGGCAAACTAACATTTACCCAGTGACTTTATATGTAAAAAAAAAAAAAAAAAAAAAAATTTCCAAAATATGTTGAATTCAAGAAACACATTGACATTCTAATCATTCTCATTCTCTTTCCCTGGGAATTGAACCCATGATCTTGGCGTTGCAAGCACCACGCTCTAATGTTTGAGCTACAACAATGGACAACTTTATGTGGTGTTGTCAACCTAATGCCAGGGCGTTGCTATGGAGTTGCTAAGGTGTTCTGAGTGGAATGTTTATGTTGCTAGAATGTATTAACATAATTTGCAAGTTGTCGCATTGAAAGGTTTACAGTGAATGGATTAATTTCTTCTGAAATGTATACATTTACCATTTCAGGGAAAATACACTTATTAATTCATTTGTTTGAAAGTGGTTGGCAAAAAGAAAGACTAAAATTATTCTAAGATATGTAAAGATTGTAACCTATTGGCACAGTTGGTTTTGTTTATTCATAAGCACATGTCCACATTAAACATACGTTAAACATATATTAAGCATGTATATAACACAAATTATGTACAAAGAACATATTTACAAATAAAAAAAAGTGTGCATTTTTATCTCTGGAAATAGAAAATTGCCCTTATTTTTCTGATGAAACAGTCTATATAGTCAGCATTAGGATCTGTTAGGTTAAGTTCGTAACATTCAGACCCTCCAGAGGCGAACATTTAGATAGATGACTACAGTCTTCTGCGTCAGCCTGGACTGCAGCTCTGCTCATATTCCTCCAGGATCTTCACCACATCCTTGTGGCCGAACTGCATGGCGTCGTCCCGAGGAATATTTCCCCACCTGAATTAGACATACGAGTTTAATGAAGACCACATGGATGGACCTGAAGGTAAACGCATGAAAAAAACAGGGATCTGTACCGGTCTTTCACAAAAGGGTTGACTTTGCAGGCCTGTGTCAGAAATTGCACAACATCCGTGTGACCTAAAACAGACAAATTGTATTTATGAATAAACCATATTTACAATAAAAGCTTTTACAGAAAATGACTCTACCTTCTGCAGCAGCTACATGAAGAGCTGTACGAGAGTCATAGTCCTTTAACTCCATATCCATGGATGAAAGTGAAAACCTGATGAGGAAAAAACAACCTAGTAAGTACAGTAATCAAATTTTGAGACAAAGCGAATACAAAGTGAACTGTAGAAAATGACCTTCTCAGAGCGGAGACATCTCCACTGTGGGCTGCAAACATCAGATTCACCACCGACTTGTTCTACAACACAGATTTGGTGTGTTCATTACAAGTGCTAATAACCCGATTTAAAAAAAAAAGCTTAATGTTGCGAATTTTCCCAATCTTTTGGTGTTTGATGTTGTAGTTTAGTTCACATGGTTGGTTTGAAAGCCGTTTCTCAGATGTAAAGTTTACCCTGTCGTCACTGGACTGTCTGCGAGGGTCCAGTTTCCTCAAAAAGTGCCTCAGATTGTCATAGTTGTGGAAGTTGAACAAAGAAACCAGTTCCTAATTACAGAAGGGTTGCAAAATGTGTTATTTATACTATATTTATGGCTTTTAATTAAAAAGAGGCTGATAAACCAAGAGGACGATGAGAGAAGCACCTGACAGAAGTGGATTCCACGGACGCTGTTTCCGACTTTGTCCACAGGGGGTGACCAACACATGATGCCCATCACATTGGGCACCACCAGAAGAACTGCACCCGCCACGCCAGACTTGGCAGGTAATCCAACCTGACACATATCAAAAACTTTAGATCTACAAACACTTATGAATGGCAGAAAGTGCAACTGAGAATATGGCAGAATAATATTTCAGGATTCCCACATTAGCTGATGAACAATATGGTGTACAGACTTTCATTAAAAAAGGGATTTTGCATGTATTGAGAAGCAAAGAGGTATGGCAAGTGTTTCTAGGAGACAAATTAAAACTAAAATAATTAATGAGAAAATACATTTTTCTAAAAGAAACTATTATTTAATATATATTATTTAATTCTTCTTTGAAACCCTATATATTTTTGTATTCTATAACTGTGTGTATATGAGTGTGAGTGTGTGTGCTGTAATTATCACTTAATTTTACTTTTTGTGAAATAAAATAAACTTATTACATTTCTATCTGTCAAAACAACATTTCTCATTTAACTTGATACTCTAAATAAATAACAAAAACTGAAATAAAAAAATAAATAAAAACTATATATAAAACTAAATATATCGATAAAAAAAACAATGACTAATAAAAATGGCAAAAATAAACTAA
Source organism: Rhodeus uyekii (assembly GCA_037043235.1). Taxonomy (NCBI): domain Eukaryota; kingdom Metazoa; phylum Chordata; class Actinopteri; order Cypriniformes; family Acheilognathidae; genus Rhodeus; species Rhodeus uyekii. Next base: position 2,958,223 of record JAWRVZ010000060.1, read on the forward strand.
AATTCAAACTGTAAATATTCATAAAAAATATAATAGTAAATGAAACTAAAATAACATTGGTTGATTCTTACTAACGGAATCTCAACATATTGTGCACTGAAATTTATTTTAAAGTAATGAGTCATTTTAAATAAGCAATTGTTTTTAATAACTAAACATCTGCTGTCGACTAAATTGAAGGTCGTATCATTTGCACTCCAACTAGGTATGAATTTACTCACGGTGAAAGCAAACTGTCCCGAGTAGTCGTACATCCCGCAGGAGTGCATGAGGCTGAGCGTGTTTCGTACGGCTTCTGTGCTCAAAACTCTCTCTCCTGTGATTGGACAGATGCCGCCGTTAGCCAATGTGGCGGCCATCACACTGCCGGACTCACACGTGACCTCTATAGAGCACAGCTGTGAGCGACAGAGAGAGGAAATTCTGTCGGGACTGTCAGTGATCATTTAACGTCTAAATAATGTAACCGTTTAAGACAGGTGAAGAATCACCTGACCTACCTGGAAATAGAAGTCCAGTGCGTCGATCATATCCGCCCCATCGGGAAAACACTGTAAAGAGGGACAGCACAGTTGCGTTTCTGGACAATCAAAAACGTCTTGCTAGTTTAAGATAGCTTAAAGATAAGCTAAGCTTAGCTAGCTTAAGATAAGACAAACCTTCTTTTCTTTTAGATAGTATCCTATTGCGTAGTTCCTGTCTCCTGTCTCCTTCTCTGACTGGAATCTGTTCAAACAAAAAAATCAAACTCGATAGCAAAGAAATTGTGTGGAAACGAGTGTAAATCGAAAAAGCGAAAAACATACGTTGCGTTGCTGAAGCCCACATACTCCCTGCCTGTCATTTTCTTCACAAACTCCATCACCTGGGAAGGAAATACAATAAAAATGATTTTCTTTATATAGAGACGTTATTAGCAAACAGCTAAATAGAGTATGCTCCATTTTTTTGTAGATAATGGCATTATACCGTATTTTCCCACATATAACCTGTGGGTTATACCAGATTTTACAAACCCTGCAGGGTTGTGCGGGTTATATAAGGGTGCGTGCTATATCACAAATTGTTTACACCTAATAATATTTAAATATATTTGTTACGTCCCTAAGCATGTAGGGTTTTTTTGTGGTATTTTCTTTCTGTTTTTCTTTCTTGCGAGGGTTGTTGTCTCTGGCGCTTGTACAATCACTCTGACAGCTGGCGCTGATAGGCTGCCTGACCTGTCAATCATCCAAGAAGACGTGATTGGCTGTGCTGCCATGAGGGCGGGCTCATCTCGTCTCATCTGATGATCAACACCTGTAGAATCGCTTCTTAAGGGACGTGCTGCTGCACAGCGGGAGAGACTGCTCTTTCTTTTTGTTCTGATTCTGACTTGTGTTCTTATTGTTTGAATTTCGCGCACAAGCGCTATGTACCGAGCCTGAACAGTTACGAAAAATTGACGTGTCATAGCCATAATTACAAGATGGCAAACCGTGATGTACCTGGAGCTGTTCACAGTTAGGTTTCTGTCACTTCAGTTTGGGTTTCTAGTGTGTTGGTTGACAGAGCTCTGACACTGCCCTTTTGTCGTGTCTTGTTATTGTGTAACCCCACCCATCTTGTTCCCTTGTTTCCTTTAATTGTTCCCAACTGTTTCTGGTCGTTACCTTCCTCATGTGCTCCCTATTTAATCCCTGTGTGTTTGCTGTCCTGTGTCGCGTTGTCTTTCTTTGTCATTCCTGGGTTATGTCTTTTCGCTGCGGTTCCGTCGGTTGTTATTTTTGCCATGTTGTGTCTGATCCGGTTGAGTCTGTTTAGTAAGTTATCCGTTTAGTTATGGTTTTCCCCCTTGCTACTTGAGTCCTTGCTACTTGTTCCGTGACATTCACGTCCTCAGATGTCAAAACTAGCAGGTGGTACAGCTCAGAGCTCTTTAAGTTGTTTACGTTTAACATTATTATAATGTTACGTGCTTTGAGACATGAAGTAATTTAACACCATTTCTCATGACGCTTTGCAGAATCTGCTGTGTGCGTTCATATGTTTTCAAGGAGATGTCGAGCTAATTTGATATCGCAAGTCTCTCGCCAATTGCCTACTTCACCTTTAATAAACTAAAAAAAACTCATAGAGGTTGTGAACAACATGAGTATTTTTATTTTAAATTACATTTAAAATGTAAGCATCCAACAGGTTATAACTTACATATTCAAACTTCTCGGCCTTGTTGACACCTGGCTGGAGAAAACAAGAGGAACAGTACAATTTTACCAACGTCAGGCTTTGGCACATTCAAACTAGACAGATCACATACATTCGGTTTTAAAGGGCACTTTTAATAGCCTGGATTCAGTCCAGACCATTAATAGTCCTGCTCATGGCTTTACAAGATCAGGCGTCACAAAACAACACGTGTAGCAGATGCACTGCATCTGTCCAGATCTAGAAAACTGGGTCAAAGTTCTGTTAGCTCAAATTAATTCTTGGCTAGCCCCGCATGTCAATTCACATGCGTACATCAGGGTTTGTTTTGGAGCTACGAGCAGAGCTAATTATTAAATAAGGAAATTCTGCAAACACAAACCTATATCAGACTAAACTCCATGCTGAACGTGCAGGTTTATGTTTACCCTGATAAGTGAACTGATGACAATCGCTCCAGCGTTGACCATGGGATTGTGAGGCTTATCTAAGAACAGAAAACCAGCGTCAGCTCACAGATGATTTCACTTAATGTGAATTTATTTATCTGATTTCTCTAGAAGTTCTGTTATTGCTTATAAGTTATTCTGTAAGAGTTATTGCTTTCCATTGACTAACAATGAGCAATACATACAGTATTTATTAGTTAGTTAACAACAATACAGTCGTTCATTGTTCATATTAATTCACTGTACATTAACTAATGTTAACAAATGCAACTTTTTAGTTTTCTTCACAACTTCAACTTTTGACATGAGTATATGCATTTTAACATCAGACGTTAAATATGGATGTTAAATCCACTATTGCTTTTTACTGAATTGTTATTTAATGCTATTACTTCAGAAGTAACTGTGATCAAATTACAGAAGAATTTAGAGTAATCCCTTACTTTTACTATACAGTAATTACTTATTAATGATGATTAACTTATTAATGATTATTAACTTATTAATGATGATCTATGACCATTCCTCACCCACCGTCTTCGTCCAGGGAGAGTTTGTTGAATTTGAATCCGCTGGGCTCCTTCCCCACGTAGTGGTGCACTCGCTCTGTGCCGTGCTCGTGTACAGCGATGGCGTATTCCAGCGGCTTCACGCACGACTGCAAGCAGAACGGCACCTTTGTGTCTCCCACTGAGTGCCTGAAATTCAAAGAGCTCATTGGAAAACCGTCACTTCATATTACAGAAAAGCAGAGATGGCTTTTTCTATTTACCTTTGGCCATCGACTGTGCAGAGCGAGACGCCCCAAAGATCAGGACTAAACTTGGTTAGATGAGGAATGTATTTTGTAACCTGAAAAAGATTGTAAGTGAGTCCAACTATAGAAGTAGGTGAAGAAAAATGATTAATAATACAGTACTTGCCTGTCCATCATGTTGCAGTTTTGATAAGTGGTAAATATGATTGATGATGCCAACAAAATTCTCAAATTCAGGAATGATAAACTTCCGTCTGAAAGCGAGACTCAGCAGAACGATGTTTCCACCGGCACACCTGTCACAAAGATGAAAATGTTCGCAACTAGAACTTTGTCTGGCTCTTTTTTTTGCAGGAAATTCACAGTAATACCTCGATTTACGAGTGACTTAGTACACAAGCAAATCGGTGTACGAGCATTGTATCGGAGTGCAAGAAAAATATTCCCTCGCCCACGCACATTTTTGTGTGGAAAAGTCCTAACGCTCAGCATCTTCGCACGCATTTTTACTGGAAATATCCTAACAACAGCCTCTCACAAAGCCTATCACCCCTTAACTCGTTCATTCTCTCAGCGTCGCTCGGTTTAGTTGCATCATTCACCACAGTGATACTTTTATAAGTGATTTACAGCAGTTTTACCTCGTGTTGATAATATTAATAGTGATCGCTATTGTTCACGTAGTGAAATATATACGTACAGTACAGCATATAGAAAGAAGGGATGAAATCCTCCCTGTAAGCAGTAAAACCCTCCTCTCGTCTCCACACCAGCAGCGACGCTACTCAAAGCTAAAGTGACCGTTACAGTAAATTGTCAAGTATTTTTTGCATTTAATTGTCAATTATTAATTAGTATTTATATGAGATCTTAATGGTTATAATTTTAACAGTAATTAATAGGGTAAAACCAATACAAATATTTAAAATGGGCATTTATGGTCGTGTGGAACGAATCGAGTGATTTTTAGTGCATTCTTATGGGGAAAATTGTTTTGGTGTACGAGAATTTTGAGTTACGAGGTCTTGGAACGAATTAAACTCGTAAACCAAGGTATTACTGTATATGTCTGACTCACTTTCGGAACAGCTCGCGGTCCATCATGACTTCACCGGCTGATTCCCGGATAGCTTCGCGAATCTTTTCCATGCAGTCACGCAATCTGGGGTCAGAGGTCAGAAGGCCGGTGCTTTTCACTGCCTGTTGGATGGGGAAAATACTATTCTGTCCAACAGTCCTGTTTATTGTATATAATGCCTTGAATTTGCAGTGCAACCTTATATACTCTAAATATACAGTAATCAAAACAATAATAATTATGGCAAATATCAAATACAAAGTTGGTCAAATGTTGATAAATTTGTATCATCCTGGGGGTGTGTATATGTTGTATTGTGTATTACACAATCCATGACAGCAACAAAGTCTATATAAATGTGTGCGTGTTTTACCTCAGCCGTCAGCCCATGACCGAATCATATTTCAGATTGAACATATAATAGTGTTGATAGTAACTGAGCTCATAACACACAACTGTTGACTCCCAGCTGTTGTCCAGTTTAATCTTCACTGGATTCTGTATGTGTCAATGAAATAACTTACATTAATGAAATGAGACACAGGAACTTTCTCCGCTCCATCAGTAATAGTGTAGAAAAGCGTGTCCTCCAGTCCAGAGAATATACTTTTATTGGTTATATTTCTGCTTGAAGGAAATATAATTAAGCCTCCATACACTCACACCAAAAACAATTACACTTTTGCTTATTAGTTGTTGTTGTTTTTTAAATAGAAAAGGTTATGTTAAGCAGAAAATGAACTCCAGGTGTCATAAAATGGCAAGTTACTAAACCTAACAAAAAAAGTAATGAGACAGTAATTATAAATACAGCTGGAAAACAGTGGAAATTTAACCTTATTAATTGTTTATGCCGCGTTGCATGATGGGAACACCAATATCAGAACCGTTGAGTAGATTTTACTTAACATTTGATAACAATAATCCCATTTTATTGATAATAAAAGTGACTCACGTTGTAGTTTTAGGGTTATCTACGGATGCAGGTGCGATAAATTCGCGGGTTGCCTGAAAAGTTAAATTGAACGACCTCCTCGCCATATTTTGACACGTAGAGCTGATTTTCGCCGCGTCTTTCGCCAGGAAGCCGATAACTCCAACATTAGGCAGTCGTAGGGTCCTGAAAGAGATCATATTCCTGTATCAAACAAGAAAGAAATCTCAAATGTAACGCTTGAATGAGGGTGATTTCAGTCTGTGTGTCCGTGTGTCGAATAACGGTCTCCTGACAGAGTCGCGTGAACAGGTGCGTTTTATCAACACCGACCACTCCTGAAAGTTCACTCTCAAAGATCATAACGGGATCACTGTCACCGTTTCAACATCGAGGGGCGAAGTGTCTCATGTCACGATACTGAGACAGCACTTTTTGAGACGTTTATAAGCGTAAATTAATTTTATGATCAACTGAGGTAAAAAAAGAAACTCAGTGTGCTCGTCTTCTGACAGCTGTTACCGCATTAAAACAAGATTAAATCATATAAATGTATAAAATATATAGTAAAAAATAATAATTATAATGTTATTTTTAAATCAATCGTAACAGAGAAGAACGATGACGTGAATGATGACGTCAACGACCTACTGAACGTTCTCGCGATTACCCGCACCTTCGTCCTAAAAGAGGTCATCTTTTATTATGAAAGCCAAAAGCTGCTGTCCCTTAAATATGTTGTTAATTTCATTATTATTATTTTTTTTTAAATGAATTCACAAACAAAAGTGGCTTAATTCTTTTTATGCTTTCCTGTGTTTCTTGCAGAACTTAATTCTGTCAACTTTTTGACGCACTGTGGCAAAGTATTTAAAATATGATTTAACCCTATTATTGTGCTTTTCTTTTTGCCATGTTATTGCAAATATAACTTATGGGGGAAAAAAGAAGATTTTTCTCATGCTCTACATATTTTACCCAAAAATCACGTCAGGGACAACAGTTTCCTGATATCTTAATGAATAATAAATTTCAAACTTATAATAAATATTTGTTGTTAAATCTCATAGATGTATATCTGATGTGTGTTTTTACATCTAGAGTTTATTCATCTGCAATACAGCTCTAGGACGTTTCCTGTCAGACTTTACAATTTAGAGCATTTAGAAAAGGATGGATGTAAAACTGGCATCTTAAAGACGTTTCTCAGATGTTTGTATACAGCTGATGCTTTCCAGCTATTTAACAGACACCCCAGATGACAACACAAGGACAATAATATTATAACGTTTATTAAGTTATGTTTATACAGTTATGTGAAGTCAGTTTGCCTGCGCTTTATCCATTAAATCCATAATGTGGAGAGTCAAGCAAACCAGTACATGTGATAGTTTCATACAAATATAATGTCAAAAGTCAAAGACACTCTACACATCTACAGTAGATGAACAACAGGCACAAATTGGTAATGCATTTCAAGGCAAGTTCAGGCAAATGTTACTTATATGGAAAGAACATGCCACAGAGAAATAATGTAAGTGGCTTGGTGTGGAGAGACACCATAGCTCAAAAGTTTGGTTTAAAGTTGAATTATCCCAAACGTTTGAGCGGCAGAGTATGTACTTTGTATAACTGTTCATAAATATACAAAATTAGACCCCAAAATAGAGCGTCTTTCCAGTGTATCAGAAGAGAACCAACGAAAAGAGGTAAAAGTATCTCGCCTAAAATGATCTTTAACCAAACTCCAAATCTAGACACTTTTTGCTGGCTTTGGCATCACTAGCTTCAGTGCAATATCTACAAAGCAAGCAGGCATATAAGACAAGGGAATCCACAAGAGCTTGGCGTCCCAGCCTGCGCTGTAACGTGTTCTTGGGTGGACGGCCAGCAGGGCGTGCTCCATGCAGTTGGTAACTTTACTGAGGTCAGAGTCGCATATGGCGTTCATGATCAGCCTCTGGATCTTGATGTCTGGAGAGGCAAAGAATGTCTAATTGGACCATGTTTGGGAAAATTTGTACTTGCTTTGTATAAATAACTTACATTTATCCAAATATTTGTCTCCGTAACTCTCCTTCACTTCAGGGGTCAGCTGGTTCCAGAGGCGCTGAAGTTCCTTCTCGATTGGCTCCAAGCTGGTCACTTGTGTCTTGAAGAAACCAGGTTCGATGATGCACACATTGACCCCAAAATTCTGGATGTCCCTCCTGAAATTACACGGGAAAATTTCCTGAAAGTAGTGGTGGTGTCAAAGGTCGAAACCGACACACAAAATAATTTGTTTTTATGTCTGTCAGACCTTATTTCATCCAAAGGTGCAAATTTAGCTTCTGCGCTAAAGTGAAATACAGTAATCCCTCGTTTATCGCGGTTAATTTGGACCGGAACCCCCTGCGATAGGTGAAAATCCGCAAAGTTGGATCAGCCAATCAGATCACGGGATACATCCACTCGTGCTCTCATTATCCACTCGTGCTCTCATTGGTCGATCTCGCGCCGGGAACCAATCATGTGTCTTCTCTGAGTGTCGTGGGTGTGTACAAAGCCTCTGAGAGAGTTTCTCTCTTTGTCTGGTATCCTTTCTCTCTCGCATCACGATGAAACGACGCTGCTTTCCGCAATACGGCTGCCGATATGGTGGTATTTGTGAATTGTTATTTTTCAATTCATATTTTTGAAATATCCGGGAAGTAGTGAGGGATTACTGTATTGCATAAAACTTTTATCAAACTTTTTTATCAAATCTGCTTCAATTTAGCATAGAATGCATATCTTGGTGCTTCCATCTAGTGTTTTTTTAATGTGATATCCCCAAATTTACATAAGAATAAGTGGATGGAACGAAAGCTTTGGAAGTATGATACCTGAGACAGTCGGAGAAGCTCTCCACCGCGAACTTTGAGATGCAGTAACCGCCGCCATTAGCTGCTACTCTACCCAACACGGATGCCACATTCACCACTCGTCCACGGGCCTTTTTCACAAGAGGGAAGAAGTTCATGGTCGTCTCGATCACTCCAGTCATGTTGACTTTGAGCACGCATTCAAAGTCTTCGATTTTCATCCACTCAGACGGACCCATTGGAAGAGCACGTCCGGCGTTGTTCACTAAACCCCAAAGTCCTAGAAAGTTGAAAACAAAGACGTCAAGCTTGTTTCTAAAATCTTATTTTGTAGTCTCACCTAAAACACACCTTTATCTCCAACTTCGTTTTTGGTCCATTCCACCGCCTTCTGAATGCTGGCTGTGCTGGTCACGTCCAAGATGCAGGTCTTCAGGAAAGGTCCCGTCACTCTCTTCAAATCATCCGCGCCCTTTTCCGTGAGACACCCTGCTAGGACGCGGAAACCACGTTTGTCCAGGCGTTTACACAGTAGGTGTCCGAAACCAGAGTCACAACCGGTGACAAAGACGTGCTTCTCTGAGACCTTGGTGATCTCAAGGTTGTCCCGGTAGAACCACACCAGAACCCACAACACCACAAATGCACTTAAGCCGCACGTCCATGAACAATCACCACTGCAAGCACATGAATAAAAAAAAAATGCATAGAATATTTCAACGTATTCTTTATAGTTCTGTTGGTTTATTTGCTTAGGTTTTGATGGTAGTCTGACATGCTCTTACCACAAGAACTCAAACATCTTTTTTGGCTCCTGAGTGATTCTGTGAGGATGTTTTGTAAACAATTGCTTTTTGGTCGAGGGCCAGTGACATAAAAGAAGAGAAAAAAACACAACAGTAGGGGTGTAATAATTAGTGCATGAAGCATCAGGGTGCAATTCCTTTAATCACCACAAGCGGCACTATAAACCAATAGAGAACATACAGTTCAAAAAGCGATTGCAAACTTAGCATAGGAACCTTAAATAAAGTATTCTAAATTGGTTTAAAATATTCTAAATATTTTATTATTTTAAGATATGGTTAATTTGTCTGTAAAAATCGTCATCACATCCACTTTTATCAACTTGATTCAGTTGCTTCTAAAAAGTGTAAAACCATAAATCAGTGAATGTAAATCTGGTAAAATGTTTGAGCCCAAATCAGTTTGAGCTGATTAACTACTACAAAAACTGCATTCATTTAATTCATCCCATGAAACAACACATAAATAGTAAGACTTGTATGCTAAAATGACGTAACATGTTTTTTGGAGGCTCAACTGTATTGACTCGTGACTTATACGTTTTCCAGAGCACATGAGAAATCCTGAGGTAAGGCTCTTATGAAACAAAGGGAGACTTTGGAATCAGTGTAGAGGTTTAGAAAGTGCCTAGATCAGTTCTGTACGAAAACAAGCAGAAAATCCAGCACCACAGAAGCACTTTAAGCTTCTCGCAATGCAAAACCTATTAGCTTCAGCAACTAATTAGCAAAGAGAAAGGTTGAGGATTCATCTGTGTGCTATGACACAATAAAGAGGACAAAACCAAACCACACTGCAAAAAACAATGAGTAAAATGTACTTAATTTTTCTTTTTTTTTAGTAAATACACACCGATTTTAAGTAAATCTCACTTATGGAATTAAGTAAGCTCAACTTAACTAAGTTAAGTAAAATTAACTAAGAAAATAAGTAAGTTTAACTTGGCCAGTAAAAGTTTTAGTAATTTACTTAGCAATTAATTTTACTCAAATAATATAATTAATAGAAAAGAATTAAACCACACTTTTAAAGTGTATGCTTCACTTAGAAACATATACTTAAATATATTTGTATATTTTGTACAATATCTAATAGTAGTAACGCAGTTCCCACCGGAACGGACCTCAATACTTTAAGTAAACAATGGAAAGTTACTAAACATAACAACAAATGAAATGATAAATACAAAAAAATAAAATCAACCTTATTAGTTATTCATGCCCCAGTGCATGATAGGAAAAATTGAGTAGATCTTACTTAATTTTATAAAGTTGATATTTACTTTTTAATTTTTACAGGCTTAAATTGAGTCCTAATATAGAGTTTACATAGATTCTTTATTTAAATTCTTGCCTAAACTAACATTTTCATTCAGAAATTACTTTTTTTTCTGTAGTATTTACTTCACCACAGAATTTATATTATCAGTGCATAGAGATGAGTTTAACTTTATCCTCAGATGTGACACGAAATTGCAAAAAAATAATCATAACTATTACCTAACATTTCTAAACCATAGTCCAAAAAAGTCAAAAAGTCCCATAAATCATAACACTATATAATTACTCCAATTAACCAAACTTAATAACTCGCTTATTATTTAATACAATTGTTTTGTTAGTAATTTTACAAGAGAATCTGAAGCCAGTTCCTTTACTTTTTCTCTAAAGGAACACTCAGTTCACATTCAAATAAATTTAAATTCACATCTGTTTGTTAAAAACATCCATTGAAGAAATAAGTAACTCAGTTATCAGTTATCAGACCTACCTTTTCCCTTTCTTGGCTCTGTCTCTGGAGGTTCTGAAGGCGTTTGGTGAGTGATCTGAAGTGGACCTGCGTCTGAGATTTATCCCTAAAGCTGATCCTCTAAGACAGGGCCACAATTTCTAATCTCCAATCTCAATGTATTGCTGTTTGGTCATTTTTGTGTGCTTGTGTAAATGTGATCCCTAAATAGCTGGGCTGGGAGGAACTTTTAAGGACAATCATGCCAATTCGAATTATATTTAGGTTGATCGGATTTGTTTTTGGGTGGATGACAGGAATTTTCAACAACAGGAGTGTCCAAAGATGTGACATTTTTGTCTGCAACAGCTTTAAACTATTTCTATTTTTGGTCAAAATATTAGAGGATGTTTTTATGGCCTCATATCAATTAAAGGGACAGTTCACTGAAAAATAAAACTTCTATCAGTCCTCACTCTCAAGTTATTCCAAACCTGAACGAGTTTCTTTCTTCTGCTGAACACAAAAGTATTTTTTTTTCCAAACTATGGAAGTCAATGGTGCAAATATGTGAAATCTGGCATGCTGTGAACTAAAAACAGCCACACTTTAATTTAAAGTTCCATATTTTTATGTTTTACTCCGTTACATAAAGTTAATCCAATGCGGCTGAAAGACCTTGTTATAGAAATGTGGATTATGTAGAATCGCACTGCGTGCCCGGCTTAAAATGGGTTAAGCAAAACTTAGCAAACTATGAAATCCCACTAAAACTTATAAAATCTATTTCAGCTCACGGTTACGTCTATAAAAGAACTGGGCAAGTTTGTAATCCTGGAACTATTCATTCATTACTGAGGCTGAATGGAAAACGCTTGACAAATGTTAAAGTAAAACACAGGGAAGTGAATCTAAGCATTTACATTAATCAGACGCTTTTATCCAAAGCGACTAACATTGGATTTTCCGTCCAAATTCTCATTACCGTAATGCAAAAAAGTGGAAGAAAAAACAAGAATACATTATTTAAACGATGTGAAATAGTAAATACAGCATATATTCTTAAGTATTTATTTAAAAAATAAATACTTAAGAAGTTTTGACAAATTGCGGTAATGACAAAAAAAAGTTACATTTATGCATTTGGCAGATGCTTTTATCCAAAGCGACTTTGGATTCAAGATACACATTGACATTTTAATCAGTTCTTGCTTTCCCTGGGAATCAAACCCATAACCTTGGTGTTGCAAGCACCACACTCTAATGTTTGAGCTACAGGAAAACCAGGTGAAATGAGGGTAAAATGCAATAACATGCTCAAATGCAACAGTTATAGCACAACAGGTTTATTTTTTAGTACGCAAGCACGATATTGTATAAAATAAAAATGAACTGAATTGTAAATAAACAGCAGAATATTATTATTATTATATTCCAGCAGAAAAAATGAGACACAAATGTCTCAAATAAGAGTGTCCAAGTTTCTCCAACAGTGTTTCAGTCTATTTTGGACCATCAGAGTCCATCCATCCACTCATGAGGACGCGGGCTGAACCGGCCCTTTATGCACGTACTCTAGAGCCGTCGCGATCGTCCGCATGTCCATCTCGATACTTCGTGCCCAGTTCTCCACATCTCCGATTTCCTGTAAAAGAATAATCAGTCATGAAACCTACGAATTTCACTTGAGAGAAACTGACTGCAATGCTAAAACAAGAATCAGTATGTGTACTTTTAAGGCCTGGTTGAAGTTCTCCACCATGCTGATCCACTGAGCCGTCTGCTTGGCAAACTGACTGGCCTGAACCTGCAGCGTCTTCACCTCGTGGTCCAGCTTGCGCTGATTGACGTAGGCCTGCGCCACCCTGAGAAGAGATTCTTGGATATTACGACATCTTAAAAGGTGCGGATGCCGTACCTACTAGTGTTCATGAAGTAGTTTTAAAAACCTTGCTGCATTTTTGTGTAGTTAATTAAGAGAAGCTACACTGACGAAAGTGACGTCATAAACACGACTTCCCAACTCGTGATGTCCAGACAGTAACACACGTTTTCATTCCAGCCTCGCTTTCATAAATTCAGCTGTTGCAAGAGCAACACACCCAACTGTGCATTTCTAAGCCGCTTTTGCTAAGTTTCGTCATAAGGTGGGCACAAAGACGTGGATTATGACCGCAGTGATCACATGAACCGACTGTATAATCCTGTGCATTAAATAACACTTTCATAAACATATAAAATGAATCCGACTCACCCTACGTTTAGGTGATCCACCAGGGCTTCTGTTAAACATGTTGCAGCTGTTATGGCCTCTCGTCTTCGTCTCTCTGTACAGTATACAAGTATAGGGTCACTTCAGCAAATACTGCATGACACTATCACTTAACATATGGATTATTTAACATATTGATAGTTTATAAATTAAAGTTTTATTTATTTTTTGCTTTATTTTACAAATATGTGTTTCTGTAACAGTCTAGTTGCCATTTTTGTATGTGTACTTATTTCTCTATTGCTTCCTTTAATACAATAAATCAAATTAATAAATGTATTTTATTTTTACATTTCTTTATTATTTAATTTTCCATGTATGGTAATTAATTGCCATAATTGCCCATTTTACTAACTCCATCTTAATGTATTTTATCACTTCAGCAAATACTGCATTACAGTATCGTTATATTTAATGTTAGGATTTTAAAAAATAATATATATTTTTTAAATTTAGCAGCCCTTTATTTTTTGTGTGTACATATTTCTGTTTTGCTTATAATTATTTTGGTACAAATAGTAAATTTCCTTACTATTCACACACACACACACACACACATACATACATACATACATACATTAATATATATTCCACAATGATATAGCACAATTAAGCATCAAAATAAAATGTCAAAACGAATGCAGGATAAAACAGATCAAGTGAACATTGATTGCCAATTTTACTAACTCTACCTTTTCTTAAAAATAATTTAACATAAATAAATACATTTGAGTTGTATCAAAGGGTATCAAAGGGCTTAGTCGGTAGAAGCACATACCTTGCAACTCTTTCCTTTCGTTTTGTTTCGTTTGGTGTTCTTTTAATAAGCGGGAGAGCATTTTGGCTATTTAATATGACAGAAAATAAAGAACAATTCTGATTTGATAAAGTCAATTTTCTGTAAATGTTTTGGCAATCACTGGACTCACATGACAGGCAGCTTGGAAAACATACGGAACGCGCCAAGGGACATACAAATACGAGAGTGTTTTAAAACGACATTTCAAAATAAAGGTTTCGTTAAAATATGTATTTATTTATTCTAATGACAAAGACCTAGAAACTGATTAAACTAGCTTCAAGTAATCTTGAATGAATGCTAAAACGTCTATGATTTTATTTACTTAACTAATTTATTTACTTATTTATTTACTTAACTAATACAAAATATGAATCATAACTTCAAATCATTGTTTAATAAATGTATCTGCATGCGTGCTACAGACACTTTGTAGAGAGTAGAAAAAAATACAAATATAACCGTAAAATACGTTTGAATTTGTGTTTTTGTATATTTTCATCTTGTACCTTTGAACGGTTGCTAGGACACCGCCTTTTTCGGCAGAAAATAGAACTACAACTCCCACAATCCTTCACTCTCACGCCAACATCAACCCAGATTAAACTACAACTCCAACAATCCTTCACTCCCACGTCAACATCAACCCAGATGAAACTACAGCTGGAGCTTCTGAACCGATTCACATGAAACGACACAAAAGAGACTCCGAGGGCCCGGTTCTGTTCTGCGGAACGCGCTGATTTAAAAGCTTTGATATGAGTAAAACAAGCCGGAGAGTCAGATGCTTTTCATTTGGCATGCGTTTATACAGCTAACGCGGGCCTGCACGAGTTGATGTGGCCTTTAAGCTGTCACGCTGAAGCAAAAGCCCGTCAGCTGGTGAGATGAAATGATGTAGCTGGATCTGAACCCGAGGAAAGGGACAGACATTAGCGACAGGATGAGGAGGTCACGGAGTGTCGGCGCTTCTTCCTCGCTCAATGGACTCGGAAAACAAGGTGTGTTTCATTGAAGTGTGTTCAGTAATTATGTTTTATTGGGAGCTTTTGTTGCTTCACTTTAACTGTGACTAAAACTGGCGATAAAGTGCTCGTTTTAGTGTCTCAAAAATAATTTTAGACGGTCATAGATGCACTATGGAGATAGAAAATAGCTATATATATATATATAAAACTGTATATGTGTGTGTTCATATATCTATCTACACACACACACACACAGACACACACTGTATATTTACAAATGCACACACACACACACACACACACACATATCTATCTATATATATAATTTATGTTTTGGGTGTGGGAGTAATTCATTTCTGCCTCATAATCTTTTAACTATATCTAATTGTTTTTCTGTGGGAGTGTTCTGTGACTTATCTGTATTTAATTTGTTAAGTACCTATTCATAGCATTGTTGTAATATTTTCATAATTATATTAATCTATGGAAACCCAAACGTGGGACACAATAGACTATGCACTGAATATCTGTTTAGCAAACACAAACTGTTTCATATGTTTTTGGGTGCATTTTGGGGTCGGGCTGCAATAGTTTCCCATTCAAGACGATATCGAGGCCTTAATCTTAACGTCCCTTTGGGAATGGCTGTTCAGACGAAAAGACTTGCGCAAAAGAGGGGGAAAGGGGAAAGGTTTTAGCCTAGTGTTCATTTCCAGCAAACTTTTCTGCTGGAGTACGATGAGCAGCGTTCAGGTGCTGACACCAGTGATCATGTTGGCAGATGGCGAGTCCAGACGGAAGAGGAAGATGGCGGAGATCACGCAGGCCATGAACATGACGCCCGTGGATGTGGCCGCTCTGAGGCGGATGGCCATCAGTGAAGGAGGTCTGCTGACCGATGAGATCCGCCGTCAGGTGTGGCCGAGGCTGCTCAACGTGGCTGTAGACAACATACCTGAGCAACTAGGTAAGACCGACGTAACATCCGAGGGAAAGCTCTTTCTAAAAGCCTTGTAGATGTAAATCTAGTTTTCATCTTCAGAGAAGATCGATCGAGACAATAACAAGGACTTCAACCAAGTGCTTCTGGACGTTCAGAGATCCCTCAGACGCTTCCCTCCAGGTGAGCAGAACATTCCTTGGGATCCGCAGCTGGTCTCTGTCCGTGTCTTAAGCTGCTTTCTGTCTTTAATGGATGCAGGGATGCCAGATGAGCAGCGGGAAGGACTTCAGGAGGAGCTGATTGATATTATTCTGCGGGTGCTCGTGAAGAACCCTCAGCTGCACTATTATCAGGGTTATCATGACATAGTGGTGACCTTCCTGCTGGTGCTCGGGGAACGACTCGCCACTGCCCTGGTGGAGAAACTCTCCACTCACCATCTCAGGTGAGTCAAGAACATACAAGAAACAGGTCGAGAATGTGTCAGGACATTTTAATGTATAATATACATTATATACAAGATCAGAATTATTTATATAAATTTGTAAATACAAATTCACATTATTATTATTTTTATTTAACTTTTTGTTTATGATAAAAAATATATTTATTTTTGCCCTTTTTTAAAATTCTGACATTGTTCAATATAATCAAATGTAATCCCTCCATCAAAACTCTCAAGAGATGTAATGTGAAAAATATATCACTATTATTATTACTATTATTTAATTTTAATTATTTTTTAATTATTTTAATTTTATTTAATTATTTAAGTATGATCTACATATCATTTGTTAAATATAATTTAAACATTCATTATTATTTAAATGTTAAATTATGTATACATCTTGTTAAAGATAGTTAAAAATAATTTCCTCCAACAAAAATTTCTCACCACTGTAATAAAAAATTATATTTAATTTATAAATTATAATTCAATTATTTTATATAAAATATTTATATTTATACTTTTTCTGTTAAAGTTAACCAAGGTCAATTCCTTCCAAAAAAAGTATCTTTCTCTGTGAAAAATGTATTTATATAATTAATTAATATTAAATATTTTATTTATACATTTCTTAAATGTGTCCCAATTTATGCTGAAAATAAAGGGAATTCAATATTTAATGAGGGAAAGGGAATAAAATATTAAATTTCTTCAGTTGCTGTATTATAATAAGTTCAAAACATTGTCTTGAAATTTATTTTTTGGTAACTCTTTACAATAAGTCTTATTTGTTAAATAACATGAACCAACAATGAAATACATTTAAGTATTTATTAATTTTTGTTAATGTAAATTAATACAAAATATAGTTGATTGCTCATATTAGTTCATAGTGCATTACTAATGTTAACAAATACAACATTCAATATTAATAATGTATTTTTGAATGTAGAAATTAACATTAAGATTAATAAATGCTTTAAAAGGATTGTTCATGTTAACTAAAGAAGTTTTGAGACCTTAAGTGTTACCATATTTCGTTTTAAAGTCTAACTAGGTATTTTCCATCCATCTGACTTGCATTACAGGGACTTTATGGACCCCACTATGGACAACACCAAACACATCCTGAACTACCTGATGCCCATCATCGAGAGAGTCAACCCTGAAGTGTACGACTTCATGCAGCAGTGAGTATACGCCCTTTTTTGTTTGCTTTTTTTTGTTTGACAATGGTTTAATTGATATTCATTATGTAACATTAGACGCTCTTCCTGAAAGAATTATGTTATTCACAGTGTGAGATAAGCATCTTTATTTGCTCAACAGAGCTGAAGTCGGCACCATCTTTGCCCTCAGCTGGCTCATCACCTGGTTTGGACACGTGCTGTCAGATTTCCGTCATGTGGTCCGGTTGTACGACTTCTTCCTGGCCTGCCATCCCCTCATGCCTATATACTTTGCTGCTGTGGTACGTTTCCATTTGTTTGAATCTTTGTCGTCATCAAAACCATCTTCTGAAAGTCTCCGGTTTCTGATGTTCTGCAGAAGTGGGTCAGCAGTTTCACAGGCGCCGCAATAGCAGCTATTTTTAGGCCTGAATCTGGCTGTGTTGTTGAGTCTGAATAAATAATTGACACATTCTCTAATGTCGGGACTATTTGTCTTTTGAACAATAAAGTACTGTGTTTCAAGCCTGCAGTCTACCTAAACTTCCAAACATGAGTTTTGACGTGCCGCAACTAAATACTAATAGATTTAAAGAGTGAATAATAATTATAATATAATTAATATTATTAATAATTAATTTATTAATATTATTATAATAATATATTCCATTAAGCCTATTCTTAGGACCATTAAGATTTTGTACATTTTGACATTAATTTGAATATCATTCTGCTACAAATTTTCCTCCCAATTGTCATTTTTCTACTGTAATGTAATAAATAAATGTTCTTTACTGGAAAAGGCAAAACATTTGTAACAAACATATTATTTAAAAAAAGATTTTTCATTACATAAGATATTATTTAATATTTAAAAAAACATTGTCAATAAAATTCACTGTCATAATGGTAACATAAAATGTTATATTATTTAATATTTAAAAAAATATCATTTTCATTACCGTAATTCAAAAAACTGTCAATACCATGCCGAACAATTAGATATTTAATATTTTTAACATTGTCACCATCATGCATCTCATAAAATAAAATGTATTATTATTATTTAACATTACCGTAATACAAAAACATCTCATTGTCATTACTGTAACACAAAATAGACTATAATATGAAAAAAATCTCATTATCATTACATAACATAAAATAGACTGTTATTTATTATTACTGTAATACAAAAAAATCTCATTGTCATTACTGTAACATAAAATAGTCTTATTTAACATTACCTTAATACACAATCTCATTGTCATTACCATAATGCAGCAAAAAATATTCTTATTAATGTTACATAGATATGTAAAAAAAATATATGAGAAAATTCTTATTCTCATTACTGTATCTCATAATGGTTTGTTAATACTGTCAAAATCTCATTCTTATTCCCATAATTTAGAAAATGTTAAAAGCCAGGCTGTAACATTCAGCAGAAATCCACAGTCTGTCAGACACAAAAACTAGTGTTTGCTGAAATATTGTCCCATCGTGTAATTCTGTTGGAGTCTAACGTTGTTCTCTTTCCGCAGATCGTGTTGCATCGAGAGGAGGAGGTGTTGGACTGCGAGTGCGACATGGCCATGATGCACCATCTGCTGTCTCGCATCCCACAGGACCTGCCATACGAGACGCTGATCAGTCGCGCAGGAGATCTGTTCGTTCAGTTCCCTCCATCCGAGCTGGCCAGAGAGCGCAGTCAGCAGTGAGTCTATCCGCCTTGCTCTGAAAGGTTTTCTCTCAACAAAAATGTCTCACAGGTCATTCTTTTTTTGTCCAGAACCGCCGTCTCCACCTTCAAAGACTTTGAGTTGGCGTCGACGCAGCAGCGTCCGGATACGGTGCTCCGGCAGAGACGGATCGAGCAGCAGCAGCGCACAATGGAGGCACAGCGCAGCACTGTATCGGTCGTCCAAACCACAGGGCGACGCTTCATGCGGCTGGCGGTCATGGGTTTGACTGTGGCGCTGGGGGCCGCCGCTTTGGCCGTGGTAAACTCTGCCCTGGAATGGGCTCCTAAGCTAGACTTACTCTTCCCATGAAGGAGCCAACCGACAGCACAGAACAACAGCGTCGCAATTTGAGGACTGAAAATTTTGCCTTTTTTGTTTTTTTTAAGTATTTATACTTGTGAACACGTCAGACTATTGAATAAAATATTGTGCTCATAGTTATTCTAACCAAACAAGTTTTTTTTCTTTCTAGAGTCTAAAATGAAAACGAAATGTTTCCAGGACAGCTGAGTACAGCGTCAGTGTTGAGATAAATGTACAGTAGAGGTATGTTCACTTCACGGCTCATTCATGAAACACGATCTGAGCAAATGTTTGTGTAAAACATTATTTTGTTCGACTTTACATAAGAATGCTTTTACGAATAGTTCAAATTTATGTTCAGAAACCGCATTCATGTACATTGTTCATAAAACATTTGTATGTGAATTGTCACATTGAATTGAATGCAACAGTTTTGTCATCTTAGTTTTTCGTGTGAAAAGTTCATAAACTGATCGTAAACCATTTTTTATGGAAACTGTAATTTAATCAAATGCAATAACTTAGTAACTATACTTTGTTTTAAATAAAATATATCATACATTTGAAATTCATCAATAGAAACAATAAAAACGTACACTGATTGTCAAGCTATTTTTACATGAATTGTCACTTCAATTCAGTGCAATTGCATAATGCATAAGAATGTCTTGACAAACAATGTATTTAAAACAATGTATACAAAAATAAACATATTTTTGTTGCTATTTTACATTAATAAAAACGCTGTTAATTTATCATAACGTAAATTGTTGCATTCACTTAAATGTCAAAACTAAAACTTTGTCTTACAATTTATTTTTACGTAGGTAGATTTATCTGTGAATTTCAAAACTGAAACTATCATTACATTGTCGAATTCAATTCAGCATGACAATTTACATAAAAATGGTTTTACGAACAATATACATGAACCTTTGAAACAAAAGTAAACCGTAATTGCTAAATTTGTTGCATTCCGTTCAATGCAAAAATGTACGTGAGAATGATGTTTAATATAATTTTGTGTACTTTCATAGGAATAGTTATGGAAACTGAATTGAATGCAACAGTTTAGTAACGATAGTTTTAAATTGTATACATTGTTCGTAAAACTGTTTTTATGTACATTTTCAGACTGAATTTACTTGAATTCTTTCATGAACAATGTACATAACAGTAGTTTAAGAAGGTTTTTGCTTTGAAATTAATGCAAACAAAAACCATTCATATACATTGTTCGGAAATTAATTTTTACGTAGTTTTTTTCAAAGGGAATTCTAAGTTTATGTAAAACTGCTTTTTTGAACTATGTACATCACAATAGTTTGTGACTTTTTATTATTTTTTGCAAACAATTTTTCTGTAAAATGTCAAAGTGAACAATACCATTATGCTTTTGCAAAGCCATCCATTTTTCGGCAACTTTTTCATGAGAAATGCATGTAACGTTTCTGTTTTGAAATTCACGTACAGAAACAACGGTTGATATACACTACTTAAAGTCGTTCTTTTGCAAATGAATGCACAAATGCAGCAATTCGCATTAAAATGTCATTATTATCTATGCAGAAATGTGCTTTACTTGTGTTTCATGATTGAGCTGCTATGTGTTTTATTTAAAAAAATACATATATAGAGAGAGACCAAAATATTTTTAGAGCCTGTTCATAGAATTGGCAGGAATCTAATTTATGTGTACGTAAAATCTTACTTAAGAAGCAACGATAAAACAGCAGTGAATGAACAGTTGTTCAATGTTTCTGAAGTTAATTTTTTTTCACTACATTTCTTTTTTTTTTTTCTACTCCAAGTCACCTTAACTCCTGTATTTTTTGTGATAAGTGCTAATCTTAGTACATGCCGTGCAGTTTTTATGGATCTCAGAGCTGGACTTGAAACTACTTTAAGTCACTTCATCTCATCAACAAACGTGAAATACTTAAAGTATGGTCATTTAACTCCAGATCAGTGTTGACTCACGGCATGTTATTATTTTTATTGTTTAAATATTGTTCACGACTGATCAACTATTTCTAAGCTTAGAGTAAGTAACCATTATTCTTATATTGCTTGGTTGAATCATGATTTCTGAAAAGAACTGCTGCCATCCACACAATACTAGTTTATGTCAACATAATCTCTGCTTTGATTTTGCATTAATTTTGCACTAAAGAACATGCTTCTGTCTTATTTTTTGCACTTTGAAAGATTGTTATAAGTTGTCTGGATCACTGAAGTTAATGTCTCACATTGTTGCTAAATATGTTTCAATAAAAAGAAAAGTAAAATGATCTGTGTTATAGAGATTTGTTCATTTGGATATATTAAAGTTATTTCTTATTTACCAGCTTTATTGAATCAAAATATTGTAAACAAAAGAAAACAGAATGACAATGCTTAATGTTAAATTACAGCATGAGGAACCGAATAATATGTACAAATATTTTCATTTTTAATTGATTTATTATTATTTTTTGCATCATTTCATTACAACCATTTTTTTAATTGAAATTAATCTTCCATGTGTTTTTTTTTTGTCTTTTCTTTAATATTCGGTAATAATTTCTATAATAGTCATAATACTTCATTGCATATTCGGCTTGTTTTACAACAAAAAATCTTTGGATTATAAACAAAACTCAACTTGTACAAACATCAAGACACAACATAAAGCTTTTCTCTTACAATATCATTGCACACAGTCCCAGAGCGTCATTTTGCCAGAAAATAGTAGTGATTTAAGACAGTTTAATGCATTTTTAATAAACAAATTCACTTTATTTTTTTTAAATCCTATAAAAGCTCAGATCATTTTAATTTTGTAAACACGTTCTGAATCTTTTGTCCTGGAACTTCTAGTTAAATCTGACTGATGTGCCAGTGATATGACCTGGATTATTTCAGAGTTTCATAAGTGTTGTGTTACTGTAGCGCAGGTTTTTGCTTGTTTAAAGACTCCGCCAGTGTTCAGTGGCAGTTCTGGCACTTCGGATGGCAGAGGACTCCGTTGACTCGACATTTGCAACCACCCGATGTGTCTCCGGTGCCCTGAGAAGACAAAACCAGGTCTAGATGAACCGTCTTCTGTTAGTGAATCACTGAACGAATAAATTGTAAAGTTTTATCTCTGACCTTTGGTCCCCATCGGGCTTGTTTAGTCACCCAGCAGATCTCGGTCTTACACATCAGACAACAGATCCAGTCACAGCCGTCTTTCTTCTGGACGATCACCTGACATTTAGGACAGTTCATCGCCTCGCCGTTATTCAGGAGTTGCTGCGATGGAAATTGGTTGATGCATATGTTAATTCTTTCAAACGCACAGCACAACTAATATAATCTGATTTCTGAACAAATAAATGACTCTCATGAATCAGTTCTTTTTAGTGAATCAAAGACATTCGCCAAAACCAAATGATTCATGAATTTGCTCCTTTTAAAGAATCAAACAAACAGTGTGACCAATATACAGTAATACCTTGAGGTACGAGTGTCCTGACATACCAGTTTTCCAATATACGAGCAAGCCTTCGAACATATTTTTGCTTTGAGATACGAGTAAATATTTGAGATACGAGCACGCTAACAGACGCCGACGCTAGGTAGTCGAGCACTTGGAGAAAGCCGCCTCATTTATGGGGTAATTGCATATGATCTACACTAGAGGGCCACCTTGGTTTTACAGCGGGAGGTTACTGGGGGCAACGAGTAATTCACGAGTATTAAGCTGGAAGCAGCACGAGTTATGTGTGTTCAATAAAAATAAATATGAGGTTCTGAGGCAATCCAATACACAACACGGGAAGAAGAAACACTACTATTCTGTATTGTGTTTGCATCATCTACGACGTTATCCCTCCCTCCTCCTCACATGCCGCCATTAGTCGCTACTGTATCGTCTGTCTCGAAGGAAAAAACTCATACTTAAAACCACATTTTATTTTATATCACAGGAATCCTTATATACAATTTTTTTTTGTGTGTGTATATGTCTCTATATCAATTACAAACATGTTTTTCCATTGTTATTAGCACTAATAAAAGAGTTTTTTTAGAGGGGCGTAACAGATTTTTTTTTCTGTTATATCTTATGGGAAAAAATTGTTTGAGATTCGCGTTACGAGCTCGATCCTAGAACGGATTACGCTCGTATCTCAAGGTATTACTGTAATCTCATTCCTGAACAAATTGCTTTCCTGTGGCTCAAACAGTAGTGCAACACTGTTTCCCATTCCCATCCCTAGTGGGCGCTGTTTCAATAACTTAAATGGATTCAAATATGAACAAAAACAGTTTAAAGCAAATTTAGTGAGTTTTCCACCCACATCCAGCATCTGCGCGGTCTGCCGAGCTGCGTCGTCGTTCTGCGCTCGTATACGGAGGTCGTCCTGGTACTGCTGGCAGTTCATTCCCTTGTGAATAGCCTTGGGTGGAAAAAACAAAGTCTTTTAGGTCACCGTAACACGGACTTCCAAAGCAGGCATGACCTAAACGCGAAAACAGTGTTCACCTTGCAGAGGAGGCAGTTAGTCTCATTGCAGATGTCACACGTGAATTCGTTCACGTCATCTTCGAAGATGCACCAGCCGGGGCAGTCGGGCGTTTTGCAGTGGTAACTGTTCTCACTGCGCGACTCTGCGATGTTTAGCCTCAGCTCGAGAAACTTCTGGTACTCGTCCTGAGAGAGAAGCTGGTGGGACACAGGAGAGTTTGGTCTGTTTATTATGTAAATCTCAATCATTCAAGGTTCAAATATACTGCATTTATGATCTTACTGATTTGATTTCTCGATCTTGAAGTTTGCAGTTACAGGAATAAGCGTTGTCTCCATAAGGACACGCCACCTCCGCATCCGTGCAGTTCAGAACAGTTTCCTTCAGACAGTCCCTGTAGGATAAACAGAAGTTGTATTTCAGTCTATGTGTCAGTGATACTTCATCTTTACAGTAACAATTTTTTCCTGTAGCTCAAACAGTAGAGTGTGCCGTTTGCAATGCCAAGGTCATGGGTTCGATTCCCAGGGATGTCAATGTGTGCCTTGAATGCAATGTAAGGATAAAAGCGTCTGCCAAATGGAAATGGAAACAAACGGTATTAAATGACCTGCAGAAGCTATGCAGACACTCTCTCAGAACGGCGCCCTCTCCTGGCAGGATGGTGCAAAAGCAGATGGCGCAATCCAGTTCTTCTGTGTTTCCCACCAGACTCTGGGAATCTGTTTCCAGGAGTTCTTGGAAGTTCCTCTTCCGTTCTTCTATCAGAGACTATGTGAATGAATGGACACAGCCACATGTGTTATGTTTGTGTATTTTTCACGTCAAAATGCTAAAAAATTCCTTTTAGAATTTCATAATTTGGACTTAATACCAAAAGACGCTAATGGAATTCTCTAAAAATCTAAACATTTTTTCTGATGAAATGATGACTTTTTTCATTTTGAAATGATGCAAGCATTTTTATCCTATGGAAAAATAACATAAATTTATATTTTTTGTTAAAAAATGTGATTAATACATTTAATTATTAGAATCTATATATGTTTTAATAAAAGAAAGTATAATAATATGCATTTATTTAAAATCCTTAAAGAGTTTCTTTGCCTTTTTATTAATGTAAAATCAATATTATTTTACATACCATTTACCATATTGGTAAATATAAAAGATTAATAATAATTAAAAAAACATAATCCATGTGATAAAAAAGATACAATAGCAATCCTCTTTATGTTTTGTTTTTTTTAATTCAGGGCTGCATAAAATTAAATAGCTTCAGTTTTCTTCATTGGTTTGCTTAAACGATTAAAACAGTAATTTGTGATCACTTATTCAACAACAAAATGAAAAATAATTTTTGGTGATGCAAAGTAAACAGAAAAGAATCCACTTAAACATTTTCAAATCAATGTATTACACAAATCAATTGTGTGAAAGGAGTATGAAAGCTCTCTAAACGTTCCTTGCTTCCACTTTCTATTCATCTTTTTATGCTGTAAAGCCTTGTAGATGCAGACATAAGGTTAGGTACTTTCAGAGTTTGTCCAACAGATGTAAACCTGGTGTATTTGGAGGGGTTTTCATCTAACAGTTCACTGTAGTCCAGTATGTTGTGTCCCATCAGCTAACCTGCTCGTACTGCAGGCTGGCAAGTTGCTCCTGCTGGAGTCTCCTGGTTTCTGTCTCGTCCGGTTGGTACACGTCCGGCACGTTATAGTTGTCCGGTCTCGCCGTGCTGCACATCTCACAACCAGGACGTGTCGGTTTATTCAGGTACGTGCACCCAGGACAAGACCAACCAACCTTCTATAAAACCAAACACAATGATTACAAATACAATATAGATCGATAGCTAGAGCAACAGAATGAGAGTCCAACAAAACAATAGAGGCCCTGGTTACATCTGGTATTAAAATGCGTTTTGGTCAATCCTATCAGATGTAGGCGAGGGAGACACATACCATGTGTTTTAATCCGTCTGTTTTGTCGACTTTCAACCACTTCTGTCCTGATTTCTTTGAGGGGAGTGTCTATGGGCAATGTATGTGTAAATATATGGACTTTTACATATCTTTTGATTTAATAGACCAAATAAGCTCAAGCAATTTACGAATGAAACTAGATGAGTAAACTTCGTCAACAAACTTTAAAGTTGGCTTGAGAAAGCCGGGCCAGAAAGCTTGAAGTAGTTTTAACAGCTTTTAGTTAGGGTTAGTTTGAATTAGCGTGAAAAGGCATGATTAGCAAGATTTAGCATGAATTAGCATGTCGCTAGCAAGTTTTAGCATTAATTAGCAAGTCACTAGCAAGATTTAGTATGAATTAGCATGTCGCTAGCAAGTTTTAGCATTAATTAACAAGTCACTAGCAAGATTTAGTATGAATTAGCATGTCATTATGTGAGATTCAATGTAAATTAATATGTTGCTAACAAGATTTAACGTTGACTAGCATGTTGCTAACAAGATTTAGCATTGACTAGCATGCTGCTAGCGAGATTTAGCCTAACTTAACATGTCGCTAGATTTAGTATGAATTAGCATGTCGCTGGCAAGATTTAACATTAATTAGCATGTTGCTAGCATGATTTATTAAGTTTGATAGATAGATACATAGTGGATGAAGCTGAAATATTCTATTAGAGTCGATGTAACAAAAGTATTCACCCCCTCATTGAAGGCATAAGAACATTTTCATCTTTAAACTTAATGTTTAAAGTCGAATCAGTTCGAAAAGATATAGCAACCCAAGTCAGAATAGGTCTGGGGTGAGTTTGGTGTTTGTAGCTTGAAAGCCCTAGGAGAAGATTAAAACTTTGCTAAGAATAATAAAACTATTATTAATAATAATAATAATCTTAAACAGTAGATCAGTAAGTTGGCTCTCTCAAACCAACTTAAAATGCAAAAAAACACAGAGAGCAGAAGCTTTGGTTTCTGCTCTGACAGCCGCAAAACCTCGCTGTGTGTTAGAAATCAGGAATGGTACGCTTTTGATATTCAAACCAAACCGGGTCTCCAGCCTAAGTTTAAATCTTGTCTGGTTAGCATGATTCCCATAGTGTAAACGCATTAGGTCCGTAGGTGGAGAGTTGGTGGTCTTTTGTGGCTGATCGAATGCATTCGACCACATGAGTGATTACTCTACAAAAGCAATCCGGTCATTGCGTTTTCAACTCCCACTGGAAGTGCTTGAAAGCGAACAAGCTTGAAACATTTTAGACCCTGTTTATACTTGTACGTAGTGACGATCACTTGTTATTTTTAGCCTAATGCTTCTTAATACCAGGTGTAAAACAGGCACAGAGTGATTGAACTTTAGAAGGATGGATGGATGGATGGATGGATACCTGAGTTTTAGGAGGAAGATCAACTCCTCTGGCGAGCAGGTCTGGTGAGCGTTGCGGTGGGGGGCCAATGTTTTCTATTATAACTTTATTAAGAAAGACATGCGGTTCAGTAAACTTATGTTTAATATGCAAGCTGTTATTTTATTATTAGAAGCATAGGCTCAATACCATCAATCCGTCTGTCCTCCTTCTCTTTTCTCTCTTGTTCACGGCTCAGATTGGCAGTCTGGGCTGAGAGGATGAAGAGGAAGGCCGAATCGTCATGGTTTCTGATTCCGTATTGATACAGGGTGTCTTTATCTTGGGCGAGACGCCTTCCGATCACCCAGCGCTGGAGGGCCGGGTGAAAGCCATAGTCATGACTGATCTAAAAGACAAATAAAGAAGGGCCCCAGTACGTCTACCATTTTGGGTTTTGGTTTCAGATAAGAATTTTCATTCTCACGTTCATTACTAACACTCTTTACCTTTTCTTTCAGCTCTGATATTGTCAAGTAGACGGGAACCATCACTGTTATTGGGATGTAGGTGTCGTCTGATACCGCGTCCGCCACTCCGACTTTCAATCTGCCAAACAAAACCACCAAAAAATGATTATGTATGCTCAGCGACCGGTGTTCAAAGCGATGGAACCGGTCTAACAGCATACCTGATGGTGTCTTTAGAATACGCTTCTGGATTTAATTTGACGCTCACTGGGAGTTTCAGATCTAGAAGTCGGTCCAGTTGTTTAGTCGCTTCATCTCTGTCTCTGGAGTTGATCGCGTCACTCAGCTGTTGTGCGGCGTCCTCCGCTGCCAAGTCAACATAAGGCATGTTGTTGTGTCAAAATGTGTCTAATGATTTATCCATTTATTGCGTAATATATTGACTAACACTCACCTTCTGTTATATTTGTAGAGGCATCTAGGGCAGCCATGCTTTAATCTTGAAAGCTTGTAAAAAAAAGAAGTAAAACAAAAAAGCAAGCATTAAGTTTAGGCAACAGTTATTTGAAATAGTTTGTATTTTTAGATAAATATTGAAGAAAAAAATTAAAGAACGTATTTATTTATTTTAGTTACTGAAACAAAAATAATTTTTTTATTATATCCAAATTTATATCAAAAACAGCAATATGGTTTAGAGTGAACATGTTTTAAACGTGTGTGTGTGTATATATATATATATATATATATATATATATATATATATTTATATATTTATATATTTATATATATAAATATATAAATATATAAAATAGTATATTATATTCAAAAATATATATATTGTATATGTCCAAACAAATACAGCAATAGGTTTTACCATAAATAAATATATTTAAATATTTTAGTTTAAAAAAATATATGTATAAATAATAATAAGAAATATTTTTAAAATACAAATATATTTATATTAGATTAGATTCAAATACATATTATAGTGTATGTCCAAAAATAAAAAAGCATATTTGTAGATAATGGATCACAAAAAAATGCTGTGCATATACCATGGTATTTTTATATGCCTCTTGACTGTCAAAAGTGATAAACTACAACTATTT
This sequence comes from Rhodeus uyekii, assembly GCA_037043235.1. Lineage (NCBI taxonomy): Eukaryota > Metazoa > Chordata > Actinopteri > Cypriniformes > Acheilognathidae > Rhodeus > Rhodeus uyekii. Next base: position 2,987,044 of record JAWRVZ010000060.1, read on the forward strand.
CTATCTGATTAAACCCATAACATTTAGGTTTGTTGGTATAAACTAATGTATTTATCTTGATTCAAGATTTTACATAATAATGTTGCCCATTGTTTCAGTGTGGTATCATATTCATATAGTATTTATTTACATTACACTCCATGGCAATGCCAGATTACCATGGTACTGTGTTTTTATTAGTATTGACATTTTGCAATTAACAAGTTAAAATTCAATCCATTAAAGTATTCATTGAATTGAACATTGAACTGTTTTCGTACGTTCAAAACAACATGGCAGCACCAAAGTACATTTTGTAAGAGTAATATATAACTAAATCATAATAGAAATGAGTGAATATGAATACAAATCCTTTTGCATGCATCTAAGAAAAGGCATAAAAAGTGCATTATTTATTTTTCTTTACCTAATATGTAAATTGAACAAACTTAAACAGCGATAACATAAAACAGTCGCTCGTTCAACAACAGAAAACATGTGGAAAATAAACTTACCAACCATAGGAGAGTTGTATTAAAACACTCTTCGTGTTGTACGTGTAGTTTTCAACTAGACGCGATTAATTAAAACATCCGTGCTATTCCGAAAAAAAGGAGAAATTTAGAGAAATGAAAAGTGAAACGAAGCTACTTCAGGAAGTTCCAGTCAAATTCTCTAGCGGTTGAGCAACTCCATGAACACGGAAGAGATTTCCTGAACTCACTGTAGTATTTGTGTTGTACATGTATACTGCATAATAAATAATATTCAAATAAATTAAGAAAAATATTAGTAATATTTGTATTGAAAATAGAAGCAGCTGAAAAAGCTGCCGTAACAAAAACGTTTGCGATAAATGGGAGTGCTTTCGTTGAAATAGTATTGGAAAAGATATAAAAATATATTTTAACTGTTAATATATTTTAAATCTTTTTATTTTCATCACTTTTGTTGACTTTTATCGCGGTGTTCTCGCGAGATTTCACAGCGTGAGTAGACACATGGCGCTGCGCGTGCTGTGAATGAAAGACACGAACTGCCTGTAATACTGTGAGTTTATCTGTTTTTAGACCTCTAAATGGATGTTTAATTGCGTGATTCAATGTAAATAGTATTTTTAAGCGGCCGAAGACTCTTTAACTCTGTAGTTTAAGTGTTTTTGGAGTTTGCACGTGAGCTGGAAGAAACTGGTCTTCCCAAAAAGCCATTACTTCAATAACAAACCTTTATCAAGAATACTATGTTTGTTTTAGCCATGTTGCATTCTCATATATCTTGCTGAATAATTATGGCATTGAATGTGCAGCTATATTTATATAAACAGACATTTCTGACAACAACTGCCATTGCGTGCATTGACACTTTGATTCTTGTAGTAATCAGTACTGAAAACTAATTGATCTTAATGATTTTTTTAATATCTTCATTCCAGCAGACCATCTGGAAGGATTTTGGTGTCAAACAACAAGTTATGGAAGAACCCTTAAAATTTGAGCGATATGTTTACAAAAACGCTTCAGTTTATCATTATTTGAAGATATCTCTGTAAGTGTCACGAGACAGGTCAGTTTTGATCTGGTTATTGTTATCACAGTCTTTAGATGGTGAACATACAATGACTACAGTTTTATTTTTTTATTTTTAGGGTTTTTGCGAATGGGAAAAGAAATATTTATGCTGCAGATTTCAAACAATTTATCATTCGTGGACTTAAAGACCTGTACGGAGAGGTGAGACCATAATACATCTCAGCCATGTAGGAATATAGTTTCTATAAAGTCTTGACTTTATAAAGACAGTGTTCATAATTTAATAGTGTAACAATAATAGAGATCTTTGATACTTAAAATGCATAATGAAATCTGAAATTATATCATTTAATTTGTTAATTTTGAATACAGTATTTAGCTAAAATTCATAATTATTTTTATACAGAAATATGCTGAAGGTACAAACCCAAGTATTTTGGAATAAGCCGTGAATCTGTAATACATTGGGAATTGTTTAATTATTTAATTGTTATAATAAAAATTACTTAAATTCTGTTATACATTTTCAGATGGAGACTATATACACCCCTAATGAAATTGTTTGATAAAATTCTATGTGTAATAAAACCACTAAAATCCAAACACCGTTTTCTTTGTTGTATAAATATGTGCTGTAGTCTCTTTAGACTTGATTCTGCTTTCTTCCTGTTTCTGATGTATAATCATATTTCTTCTGTATGGCAGATTGGAGCTTCTATTCCATTTGATCTGCTGAAGTTTGATGAGAACGAACTAACTGGCATACTACGAGTGTACAACAGGTAAGCCATGCACCTTGTACAAATATCATACATTTTTAAATCAGTGTTTGAGCATGAAGAAACTGGGGTGTCCCTCTGGGCTCGAGTTTGGGACCATTGTAATTACAATTTTTTTTGTAAAAAAATAGTACCGGAAATGGAGAACAAACTGTTTCTTCTGATATAAATAAATGCTTGTGGATTTGTCCCACCCATTTTGTCTCTCAATGATGTTCAGTCGTAATATTCAGTTGTTTCTTAATCTCAGCGGGCTGGTGAAATTGTGGAGTGCATTAACATTACTGGGATCATATCAAAAGGAGGCATGTGCATTCAGAGTCACACAGGTACGTTTTCCCCAGTGTTGCATCTGATGCTGATTCAACATTTACTTGAGCCCTGAGTTTGCATTCTTTTAATTGCCTCTGGATTTCAATAAAGAGCTGGTGGATCAATTGTATCTCTGCCAGGAATGACTCAACATAATTTTTTAACGTGGCTATTGGCAGTCTGTCATCCAAACTGTTAACACTTTGCAATTTACGTCAGAAAGGCGGTTACTGTGGTGGCTGTTTATCTCGTTTCAGATACTGAAACCATTGAAATCTAATCCATGTCACAGACGTATGTGTTGAGCGCAAAACTCAATTTCTTTTTATTTATCATTGTAGGTGTCGCCGTTTTTGCTAGCATTGTCTGGAAATAGCCGTGAACTGCAATTTGGAGACCAGTTGGAATCCTGAGGTGGGACTGCAAAAAATACCTTGGAAAAAATGACGTTCTTTCTTAGAAGAAGTATTTTCAACAGAAATATGTATCATATTGCAAACTCAGCACTGACAGTTCCTGCATCCCTCACAGTGGGGCACAGGTCGCTTTACGTCGGTGAACGGGCCTCGCTAAGCAAAACATTCAGTGCCAGAGACCTCATGCTTTTTGCTGAGCTGACGGGGGACACGAATCCTCTCCACCTTGACCCAGAGTACGCCAAAACAACCTCTTTTGAAACCCCCATTGTGCACGGAGTGCTGATCAATGGCCTGATCTCAGCAGTTCTTGGGACAAAGATGCCCGGTAAAGGCTGTGTGTTTCTCTACCAGGAAATACGCTTTCCTGCGCCCCTCTACGTTGGAGAGGAGGTTGTGGCGGAAGCAGAGGTTAAAAAGATCAAAATGTCCTTCGCTTTCATTTCTGTTTCCTGCGCTGTCAAAGACAAAGTGGTCATGGAGGGAGAGGTCATGGTTATGATGCCGCAGGGTGAAGAGCGATCATGAGGAATTTGTTTTTGAACAGTTTTTGTTTATGTTCCAGATGTGCTGCCAGGAATATGCAAGATTGGGCAGAATGTTCTTTCTTGCTTATTTTTGTTCTTTTGAAATGTGATGCTCACTCAAAGATTTAATATTTGGTGTTGTTTTTTGCTCTCTGAGGTGCAGTTTAAATAAACTCTGTGAGAAAATCATTTGACTTGGTTCTTTGGTGTGGGTAAAAACTAGCTGTGTCCAACCTCAACCAGGAGATCATTTTCAGATCCTTTCAAATCGTTATTTCTAATAGTAATTTAAAAGCGGTAAGGTTAACATAATAGTAGTACAATTACAGCAAATGCCACCTTTTCTTTCAAACAAAATCTTCTGTATTGCATTTATTTCCCCCCCAGTGTAACTTCAGGCTCTTCACAAGAACTTCAAATAACTTAGATCATAGTTCTCAATACTTTACATTTTCCCTCTCCTCTCTCTTGTGGTGAGTGGAAAACTTATATTTAATATATTGAACTTTGTTCAAAAATGAAACTACTTTGTGTACAATGGGAAGATAGTAAAATATCGTTTTTTTAATGTAGGTGCGGTTTATATTAAGGCTGACTGGTCACGTGGGTTTTCCCTTTCCCTTGTCAACATTTACCCTCAACTCTAGCAAAGATACAAAGCTCGTGTTACAACAAAAAACGCATAACAACAGGCCTTTAACTGAATTTAAAAGTTATTTGTCTGTCCGTTTGAGACGTTTTATTTTATACCGAGCGTCACACAAATATTTGATTGAATTTAGCCATTAGCTTAAGCAGTTTCCTGTTTGAGGGCACTTGCCATAACATGGCGTCGCTCACTTTATTTATTTTCAATTTCATAGTCAGGAAGATACAAAAGTAGTAAATAGTTGTTTTAAAATAAACAGGCTTATAAATATAAAACATATATATTTATATAACACAAAAAGGGGCGTCACTCGCTTCCCCTCGGGAGCGCGCACTAGACAGTGCACGAGGGTCTACGTCACTCTTCACTGGCAGTTTCTGATTGGTTTCTCCACGTCACATCGGAGTCGCGCAGTGAACCGTCACGTCCTCTTACCGACAGGGGCGGGCGCTCGGTCGAACCGGGGGCTGTGCGGGGTTGTTTTGGTCCGGGATGGCGTTCATGGAGCAGCAGCCGCAGCCGTTGTCCGGGAGGAAGCCCCCGCTGGACGACACCGTGCCGCTGAGCGCCGTGATCGAGGCCAGCCAGAGTTTACAGTCGCACACGGTAAACAGAACCGCGCCGATCGGGATCAAACGTTTACACCGAGCGGATCCGGATTCGAAATCGATCAGGACAATTTTCTGAGCTCAATGTTGTTGGTTCTCGATTGAAATCAAATGAATCGCATTTCATTTGATTTATGAGTAATGATATACGTCTGGAGTAATTCATGTTAATTTAGTGAACGGTTAAAATAAAAATAAAAAATTCTGAATTAAGAAATTTCTGCATGTAAATAACTTTTAATATATGTTTGTTAAAAAAAATTCAAGATTTAGTAAAGACATATTTTTGAGTGTAAGAAAACCATTAAAAAGATATTTATTTGAAATAAAATATGCTGAACAGAAACTTTTAAAGGACAATTATATAAAATTATTAGCTTATTTTTAAAACAAAATTAGGAGGGTCATTTATTTTATATATATATATATATATATATATATATATATATATATATATATGTAAACAATTTGCAAGGATTTTCAAAACTGATTTGTAGATCTAGTGTGATATTTTATCCGGTCTGGTTCTATACTTGTGGTTTTGTAGGCGGACTTGGAAAAAATATAATTTGCATTTGTGCTGAAAATAATTTCCTTGTGATATGAAACCGAAGCCACAAGAGATACGAGTATTTCCTTTCTCGTTCTTTCATCTATTCACTTCTCATGATCAATCATGTGAAAGTGCAATCTAGTAAACCACTTTCTGTTCTGTAAACTTTACAACCTGTTAAATGTCTTGGGTTTTACTAATGAATATTTTCTATGGGGCAAACTGAGAATATTATGATTGATTAAATATCATTGTTGTATTTTGATATCTGAAAGTCACAATGTTGATGATCTTAATGCATGAATTGTGTGAAAGTAAGAGAGTGGGTGTGTGTGCAGTGTTGCAGTGCATTCTGGGCTGGAAACTGAGCACCTTTGCTCTTGTTTGAATCTGAAGGAAACTCAGGTGACTTTTTTAAAGCAGAGTCAAACATTAATGAGTGTAATGGTCTGGACTCACTGTGAATGCCGGGGTCATCGTGAGACTTGGTTATGTTTAGTCTTTTCACTTCCTGTTTTGATATTGCTAAACCGTTCTTTCATAAAGATTAAAAAAAACCGCAAGTCTGTGACAACATGATTTCAGGCTCTTGATTCCCAAAAATGTGAAGAAATGAAAAAACAAAGATGGACTTGTTTGGGTTGGTCAGGCTGAACTAGTTTGGTGATGTTGCGGTTGATTTGGGGTCAGCAGCTCTTGCTGTTTTATTCATTTGAATGTTTATTTCCTTGTTTGATTGAGACAAAGTTGTTTTTTCTCTATTAACAGGAATATATCATTCGTGTCCAAAGGGGCGTTTCCACAGACAACAGTTGGACGGTGATCTATCTATCTATCTATCTATCTGTCTGTCCATCTATCATCCGTCCATCCATCTATCATCCGTCCATCCATCTATCTATCTGTCCATCTATCCGTCCATCCATCTATTCTATCTGTCCATCTATCCGTCCATCCATCTATTCTATCTGTCCATCTATCCGTCCATCCATCTATTCTATCTGTCCATCCATCTATCCGTCCATCCATCTATTCTATCTGTCCATCCATCTATCCGTCCATCCATCTATTCTATCTGTCCATCTATCATCCGTCCATCCATCTATTCTATCTGTCCATCTATCATCCGTCCATCCATCTATTCTATCTGTCCATCTATCCGTCCATCCATCTATTCTATCTGTCCATCTATCCGTCCATCCATCTATTCTATCTGTCCATCTATCCGTCCATCCATCTATTCTATCTGTCCATCTATCTGTCCGTCCATCCATCTATTCTATCTGTCCATCCATCTATTCTATCTGTCCATCCATCTATTCTATCTGTCCATCCATCTATTCTATCTGTCCATCCATCTATTCTATCTGTCCATCCATCTATTCTATCTGTCCATCCATCTATTCTATCTGTCCATCCATCTATTCTATCTGTCCATCCATCTATTCTATCCGTCCATCCATCTATTCTATCTGTCCATCTATCTGTCCGTCCATCCATCTATTCTATCTGTCCATCTATCTGTCCGTCCATCCATCTATTCTATCTGTCCATCTATCTGTCCGTCCATCCATCTATTGTATCTGTCCATCTTTCTTTCTGTCCGTCCATCCATCTATTGTATCTGTCCATCTATCATCCGTCCATCCATCCATCTATCTGTCCATCTATCATCCATCCATCTGTCCATCTATCATCCATCCATCTATTCTATCCGTCCATCGATCTATTCTATCTGTCCCTCTATCATCTATCTGTCTGTCTATCTATCTATCTATCTATCTGTCATCTGTCTGTCCAACCATCAATCCATCCATCTATCTATTGTCTGTCTATCCATCTATCTAGTTTGTAATGGTCAGAATGACAGATTTTTATTATTAATTAAATGTTTAAATCTGCAGGTCATCCGGCGATACAGTGACTTTGACATGCTGAATAATAGTTTACTGGTAAGGACTGTTAGAACAAGCCTGTGTTGAAAAAGGATCCGTTACGTTATACTTGTTTAACGGCTGCTGTTTCCTAACAAATACTCTTTCATCAGTGAAAGAGCAAGTATGAGTCAAACTCTCTGTGTTCATAGATTTCTGGCCTGAACCTGCCACTTCCTCCTAAGAAGCTGATAGGAAACATGGACCGAGAGTTTATAGCCGAGCGTCAGAAGGGTCTTCAGGCCTATCTGAACTTCATCACGCGTCACCACGTCCTCTCCAGCTGTGAGCTGGTCAAAAAGTTTCTTGACACTAACAATTACTCCGCAAACTATACAGGTAATGCACAGGGTGGACGTCAATGTCAAGAAGATGTGATGTTGTGCATTCGAATTATTCTAAAACTCTCCCATTCCTTATTTTCAGAAATAGCTTTACAGCAGGTGTCAATGTTCTTCAGATCCGATCCAAAATGGGAGGTTATCGAGCCGTTAAAAGACATTGGTGAGTAATTCGGGCAAATGCTAACAGTTTCCATCCAATTTTATACTACGTTATGTTATAATGTATTGACATATAATATTTTATTTATTCATTTAAATTATAGTCGCTTTTACATTGACCAGGAAAGGTGTGTCAGTGAATGTCGTCACAACTGTAAAAGTTAATGATTCAAGTTTTTTATTGATTTATCATGATGTTACTGTTTATATTCGGATTCCAGCGTCAGACGCTGCGGTTTACTTTGACACATTGACGCTTGCTGATAACTTAATGGACTTCAGAGACTTGAGGGGCATTTTTTATCCTCTAAAACCAAGTCACATGTGAGAAGAAACTCGCTTTTTCGTTTCTTTTGAAAGGAGAATCATTTTAGCATTTTGATTTAATGTTCCATAAGAGAGTTAATATTTAATATTACAACATGTCACTGTAAAATCAAAAGAAAAAAAATATGAAATTATATTTATGTTAAGCCTATTTGTAGGACTTTTTGAATTAAAGAATTATTTAATGGCAATTAACCTTTTTTCCTGCAAATTGTCATTACCGTAATGCTATATAAAAAGCTTGTCATTACTGTAATGCAAAAAATTTCAGTACCGTATTTTTTTTCTGTATTACGGTACTGAGAATGGAATTTCTTTTACACTATGGTAATGACATTTAAAGCAAAACATTTTTCGTGTTTGTTATGAAATGAATGTCACAGTGCAAAAATTGTAATGGTATTATAGTATATTTTTGGGGTGAGATTTCTTTTTATTGATATGAATATTTATTCAATCACTTATTGTCTGTCTTTTTATAGGCTGGCGATTGAGAAAGAGGTACTTCTTGGTAAAAGACAAAGATCAGCCCAAAGAAAAACAAGTATTAAGTTGGGTGAGTTTCATTTTGACTCATACAAACACGGATGAAATTTTTGTTTTGTTTTTTATATTCTTGCAATTTGAATCCAGTCCGTAATCCCTCTAGTTGTTTGATTCCCATTATTGTGTAACCCTGATGCAGTACATCTTGTTTATTGGACTCAACACCACTTTGTTTGGCTGCACAAAGAACTTAACTAACTTACTAATCCCTCTTGACGCATTTGTTTCCATTCTCTTCTATAATAAGCCACAGCCATGTGTGACCCTTGTACCGACCGTAATGCGTTTCTGTATCTATTATAGGTCGATTTGGGTCCAGATAAGTTCTTGTCCGACAAAGATCTCCAGTCTGTAATGAAGCTGCTTCCAACATTTTCTGTAAGTCTTAAAAAGAGATGTGGGTTCACCACCGTTGATGAACGATTGCATAATTGTTGTGATGATGTTGCCACGGTGTTCTGGTGGTTGTTTGGCCCTAAAACAAATTTACGACCTTTTTGATCGCAAATCAATTAAGCATAAACATAATAGTAACAATTATCATCAAAATATTATTGCAGAATAATTATCTTTTAGATATTATTTCCATGGCTGTCATGCAAGATTTGCCTACAATTATTGTAAAGCACAACAAATAATAAATCTTTATATTTTCTATTTAGTTGTATAGCTGATAAGGAGAAACACTGTTGGGAATGAACGAAAAGAGCCTGTCTTTGTGTACAGACCAGAATGTTTGGATGTTTTGTGTGCAAACACTGTCATGTGCTCTTGTTTTTCCTGCTTTCTGAACTTCAGCAACCGTACTGCCAGATTAAACCGATCATTCATAGCCCAGCTCTACAAAAGAAATCATTAAAGTCACATGTCGACACCGGAACATGGTTTACATGTCATTTGGTTATATACTATTACGTATTAGTAATGTTATGTGCTCTTTTAGTTTTTTCTTTTCTTTTCTTTTTTGGATTAATTTTAGTTTGTTTAAATTCGGTTTTAGGGTCTGTTTACATGACACCATTTTCAATGTGTTTTGGCTGTTCATTTACACAACAATAGCGTTTTGGGGCCTGAACTTTTAAAATTAAATTTAACATCCTTGTAAACGACAAAATGTTGAATTTTTGTGAAAATGCTGACGTCGTGCGAATGTGTTTTAGGTGTTATTTACAAAGTGAAATCTCATCTACTGGCATGGCGTTAATAATACAGTGTCTTTAGCCATTTCACAGATTTATTTTGGCAATTTTGTCATCTGTATGCAAAAATACAATGGAAAAACTTTTTTTTGAATTTTTTTTTAATGTATATCATTGTTGTATATATCATTATCACCTTACCCTTCGTTTTTATTCATTTGCAATTAGTAATTTTAGTGCTTCAGCTGTTTACATTTAGTTTAAGGCAAAATTTCTACCCTTTTCACTTAATATTATATTTAAAAGTCTTTTGTTCATTTTTGTTTTTTATCTGAGACATTTCTGTCCCCCCATTGAAAGTCTATTCAAACATTATAAAAAGTTTGTAAAACTCTGGTTTAGTCCAAGTCATTTGAACAGACATGATCACTATATGATGAACAGATTTAATTTCTTATGTTCTCATACACAGAGTACTGATCAGTGTGTACATGTGAATAAAAGCCTAAATTAAGAGATCATATCTCTTCAGAAAGCTTGGATTCGCAAATTTGGGTGAATAGACTTTCAGTGGAGGGACAGAAATCTCTCGTTTTATTTAATAAATATCTGCCTTTGCGTTCCAAAGCTAAACTAAAGGCTCATGGGTTTGGATCGTTTTCATTTTTAAGTGACCCTTTAATGGTTACTTCAAGGCAATGCGTCAGTCAGATGGAGGCGGACGTCTGATCATGATGTCTACATTCCAGATGAGCAGATTAAAGCAATCCAACTGAGATGCACTGTAATGAGGAATGCATGACAAGGTCATTTCTGCTCACAAGGCTCATGGGAAAACATGCAGGAGTTCTGAATTCTGGTGTCCAGAATATCATAGCAATTGTTGTAAGAAAAGTCTCATATTTTTTGCAAGTTCCAGATGCCAAAGATCAGAATTTATTGGTCCAGTCAACAAAACCAAGATGGCCGCTCTATATCTAACAATCTTATTCTTTCAACCGGTTTAACGGAGCGAACATTTTTGGTAATTTTTTTTATTTTTTATGAACCCAACCTTGCTTTGTCTACCACAATTCATTCCTTATATTTATGGTTTCTCTTTAATAGTGGCGTGCCGCCAACTGATCTACTACTTTTAATAAGAGAATATATTAAAAACCATATATCAAGAAAGTTAACTGAACATCTAAATAAAAAAGAACAGCTTAAAATCATTGTACCGATGAGTGTGGGCCAAAGTGTGGTAATGTTTTTGAGTTATTCATAGGGTTTCTTTGCTTTTCTGCAAAAATATCTTATGTATGCTTTACTGTAGCTCAAACAGTAGAGTGTGGTGCTTGCAACACCAAGGTCATGTGTTCAATTCCCACAGAAAGCTAGAACTGATTGGATTGTCAATGTGTATCTTAAATTCAATGCAAGTTGTTTTGGATAAAAGCGTCTGTCAAATGCATAAATGCAAATATGAATAATAAAAATAGACAATAAATTGTCTAGCAACCAACCAGAACACCTTTTAGAAACCGAAAGCAACATCCTAAAATTGTTTCAGTGACTTGCATGGACAAAAAAAACTCAGAGCAAGTTTAAATTGGAAGTTTCTGACTTGTATATGATATTATAATTTTTTTTATAGCATTCAAACATCTCTGCCGTCAGTTTCGCCACTTGCAGTGAATCGTCTGCTCTAGTCATTCGAGTTTTCAGCGAGAAAGGAACGCTTCGGGATCACATTTGCAAGGTTTGCTTTCTTTTTCTTGACTTGTCAAAAATAAATTTTCAGATTGTAACTTTTAACACATTTCAATTCCTCTCTAATTCTGTCTTGTGTTGTCGACCCTTCAGGTAAAACCCAGAGAACCCTTTCTGAAGAAGTACTGCAATACCAAAAAGATCCAGGGTTTGGAGCTGCAGCAAATCCGAACATATGGAAGGCAGATTCTAGAGGTCTGTTATGATGTTTAATAGTTTAACCAGTTTATTTCGAATCTATTTCGTATTTGTAGATATTTCTCAAACCTCCTATTTAAGGTTTGTTTTTAATTTTTCTTCAAGTAAATGTGACTGTGGAGTGTGAAACTTATTTTAAAAATGTTACCAACCCCAAATAGTTGAACGTTAGTGTATATTTGAGTTGGCTAACTGTTATTTTACCTAAAACTGTAACATAGTTGTTGTTTTTTCCCATTGCTGTATTTTCCAAAAATGTAAATATGTAATTTCTGTTTTATTCCAGGCACTAAAATTTCTCCATGACAAGGGTTTTCCGTATGGGCATCTCCATGCATCTAATGTCCTGATCGAGGAGAACACGTGTAAATTGTTGGATATAGAGAATTCGTTACTAGGACTGCCGTCATATTACCGACCCTATTTAACACAGTTCAGGAAAATTAATGTAAGATACCTTTATAATTATTATACAAAACAATTATACCCAAATTAACTACTGATTAATAAAATGGCTTAATATGTTATTTTTAATATTATTAATAATGTTCATATTTAACTTTAAAAAAATTGTTAGATATTAATAATTAATTATAATTAAATTTATAATATTTAACTCATTCATTATTTTTATTTTCTTATGCACATTAAATAATTTAAATGTTATAAATTAAAATGTGTGGTAATGAAAAGCTGATGTTTTTCCTTTCATCAGACAACAGAAAGCATAGACGTCTACTCATTTGGACACTTGCTTTATGAAATGACGTATGGCCGCCTGCCTGAATCCGTGCCAGTAGATCAGTATCCTCCGGCCGCAGTCCCATCTGTAGGTCAGTATGATTTTCTGTACCTTTATGAATGTTCTCTGGAGTATGACCAGCCCACATTTAATCTGCAGAAGAAAAAAAAAATATATATATATATATATATATATATATATATATTTAAAGTGCCTGTGTTATGCTTTATGTAGTGTAATATAGCTGTTTGTGAATGTAAGAGGCCTGCAAAGTTTCAAAGATTGCGATAGTACATGATAAATAAAGTTATTTTAGCCACAAAAAAAAAGCAGAATCTAGCCACACTGCTTGCACCTCCCAAGGACACCATTGTTACTGTTCGTATCACTACATCAAGTGCTCACAAAGATTCAGAATTGAAAATCAGATATGGAAATGGACATTTGGTTCCCGACACGTGCTGTAAGGGGTACACAATCACAACAGATTGGGCCATCTGACCAATCAGAGCAGACTGGGTCACCAGACCAGTCAGAGCAGAGTAGACCAATCACAACAGACTGGATTATTTGACCAATCTCAACAGTCTGGGCCACCTGACCAATCACAGCAAACTTGGTCACCTGACCAATCAGAGCAGAGAAGAACAGTCACAACAGTCTGAGCCGTTTGACCAGATCAGAACAGAGAAGGCTCTTGGAAAGGAGTAGTTTAGAGGGACTGAATCCTTTTTTGAACAATAGCAGACACTGTGAGAGAAGAGCTAATGCTTCAATGCATATTATGAGGAAATCAAAGTGTTTTTTAGACCTGGATGCATGTAAATGTCTTATAGGAGACGTTTGAGACAAAATAGCAAATTTAGCATAATAGGGGTACTTTAACCATGCTTAAATGAACTAGACTCTTATTGTGAGATGAAACCACAATCAAATTAGCCAAAGTATTTCATTTGTGAGCAAGCAAGCAGGCACATAGTTTTGTGGTTTGAAGTGTTGCAGTTTTCTCTCTTTATAAAAAACACTTCTCAAATGTCTTTCATGTCAGAATTGAGGTTTTATTCTTTCAAACAAAACCGAGCAGCTCTGCAACGCCCGATTTCTGTCAACACCGAAATTCTGCACCTTCTCAAATGATACCATACATCCTATAGTTATTCTAGGCAACACCATATGGTTCACACATATTCTATATGTGGACAGGAGCCAAGTTCTTCACCATATATGACCCACTGCAGGCGCTCGGTTTTACATTTCATTCTCCTGCAAGCCTCAGCACAATGGGAAAGTCAGCAACCAACTAGAAATAATAATGCTTAAACATATAACTGTATTATATTAAAATACTTGTTATTAGAATACTACAATTTTCATCAATAGTAGCACTGATCTGTATGTATAATAGGCTGTAAATCTATAAGCAAGTTAGTTGTAGTTCATTCATTGCCATTTCAAGCTACAAATATTTGTTGTTGCACAGTTTCATGCAATAGTTACAGACCCACAGCAGGAGTTTCTTAAGTGTGTTGGGCAAGTGGTTTTATGTAATGCATCAGCTTTTGTTTTCTGTTTTCCCTCAGTCTCGGTACTTCAGTCCATCCTGTCTACAGAAGCTTGCAAAACGGGAATGCCAACCGTTTCCCAACTCTTACAAACACCGTGAGTTACGATGTGCAATCTCGGAAAAGGAATATTTATTCATTTTTACAAATATTCATATATTTATTTTTGTATATTCTTTATTCATTATATTTTTAAAGAATAATTTTTCTATAATGTTATTGTTATTTTATTATTAAAATTATTGCCATAGTTGTCCTGGGTACATTTTTATTTCTTAATATCATATTCTTTTTTTCAACTTAAAATCATGAAAATAATATCAAATTACAATAAATAGGTGTTATTTTCTTTATACAAAATACAGTTTACAAAAAAAAAATTTGTACGAGTACAAAAGTCTTTTTGAGTCATAAGTACAAAACATTAAGTCTTCATTTTACAATTCTGCATTTGGCAGAAGCTTTTATCCAAAGCGACTTTCATTGCATTCAAGAAACACATTGACATTCTAATCAGTTCTTGCTTTCCTCGGGAGTCGAACCCATGACCTTGGCGTTGCAAGCACCACGCTCTACTGTTTGATAGCCAAGCAGTAATTGTGAATCTTAACATTGTTTAAAACAGTTGGTGATTTTGACTCTCGTTCTAACAGGTTATTCAATGACGTGCTGCTGTTTAACTCTGAGAAACCCCAGTTTAAGGTAAAAAATAGCAAACTGAAGTAAAAAGTCAAATCTGATTTGTTTTTAACAATCTAATCACTCTTTTCTCTCTCTTTCTGAACTCCAGATCAGCTCCAAATTAAAAGAGGCTCTAAAATCATCTAAAGAAGGCTTAGAGAAGCGTCTAGTGGAGGAACAGAGGACGGTTAGTCTCTTGTGCAACTAATGTTCATCTCCGCTTGCTTATCTTGTCCTTTCATTTTAGAAAAGTTGAATAAAGTGTCATACTGTCCTTGTTTTCACTAACTCTGATATTTGATACAATAGGAAAGTCCTCGCAACTTTTCTTTGAAAGTCCCGTTAAGTTTATATAACCGAAACCTCATGTTTTCAGATCCACCAACACAAGCGGTTGACGCGAGCGCAGTCGCACCACGGCTCCGAGGAGGAGAAGCGCAAGAGGAAAATCATGGCCAGGAAGGTACGAGTTTCAACACTTCACACCATAATTAGGAATCGCACTGAACTGATTTATCCTAAACGTATTCAAAACTCCTATTTTGGTTCCAGAAATCGAGACAGTCGACGTGTGAAAATGAGGAGGATCTCGCTGTCAAGTACAATAACAACTCTCGTAGGTTTTATTTATTTTCAAACTTTCCTTTATTAATAAATGATTGTTATTTAATGCCAAAATGTTTTCTGCATTCATGGTTCCAGAAAAGTCTTCTTTTGTAAGTCCTTCTCAAATGGACCATTGGAGGTTGCTTGAGCATTCAAAGGTTTCTTCTTTTTGTGGTTAAACCTAAAAGAAAAATAGAAATACCTTTTCTATGGCAATACTTATTCTGCACTTAATGTCTAACTCACCCAGTAACTAAACAGTTTTTCAAAGGACGCATCAGATGCTAAATTGAATTCATCTTAACCCTGCAATGATACAAATCCATTCACTCGTTTTTTTTTTTTTTTCCAATCCCAAAAAACCTAAACAGTTTTGACTTTCTGAGCAGTATGATGTTGGATTAGCATAATTTCCACCCTCAGCCATTTTACTCAACTGCTTTCTGAACAAGGGACAATTCAAGGCAGGTTTTGCTAAAAAGTAACTTGAGGATGGTGATCCAGCTTGTCTCTGGAGCGATACTGGTCACGGCAGCAATGGAAGGGAGAGCACGTACTTTATTACAGTTCATAAAGAGCACAATAAAACATCATATTATTGTTTTTTTAGCAGGTTCTGGGGCGAGTTCACCTCCAACCTGCCCGTCCTCGCCCACTCCACTACCAGGTACGTCCCATTTATAACTCTGTCCATCCTCTATCATTATGTAAATTTCATCAACAGACCTTGTTTTTCCTGGTTTGTGCATCTTTTACCCAAACATTTCCCTTCAACAGTCACTGTCCAATCAAAGTTTTCCCAATATATCACAAGAAATTCAGTTTGATGAAGTTTGTTGCATCTTTGATTGTTACCGGCACATTCCATTAACATCTCCTGTTTTTCTATCAAATAGAGATCAATCATTACTTAATCTCTCTCATTTCCATGATCAACCGTCAAACCGTTGGTTGCAATCTCATGTGTCATCTCATTCTGATATGATCAGTAACTTGTGTGTTCCTCTCTCTTTCTCTCACATGCTGTCTTCAAAACTAGAGCATGCGCCATTTTGAACGTGTGTGGGGTAAAGTAATTCAATAATAATAATCTATTTCGTCTTTAAAGTTGCAGTTCACCCTACCTCAGTAGTACATTCCTATTCCCCACAGCAAAACTGCTACTCATGAATATTAATGCATGCAAATGAGGTCAGTCAAACGAGTTTCCAGCCTACTGAGATGGGTTAATGCAACTTTAAAAGTTCACAATCTGCAATCTGTCTAATTAGGCTCAAAATTGTAGGGCTTTTCTCAGGGCAAATTCTCTTTCTAACAGCAAGCACTTTGTTTTTGTGGATTGTGATGGTTGTTTTTTTGCTTATACATGCAGTTTCTATGTTAGTAACTGATAAAACTTTGACTTTAAGCGCCTTTTTTTAGGTGAATAGATGAATTGTGGTCTTAAAGTAATTGCAACTGAGCACGACTAGTTTGTTGTTGATGCTTTGCTTGCATCTTGCTGATTCGTTCAGAAGGCATGAGTCATTCTGTCCGTCACTTATTCCCAAGAAGGTGATTGGCCAGTAAATGACAACAGTATCAACAAATCAACATTGAGGTATTTAAAGTCAACATGAAAGTTAAGTTGTTTTTAATCCTCATATTTGTAAGTATTCCATGGTTAATAATTACATTTTAAATGTAAATCTTTTTATCACAAAATATATTGTACACACTATTTACTTATTAAAATTGATCAAAATTATTTAAAAAATGTAATTTTTTTACATATACATTTTAAATATAACTTTTATGTTTTTTGTATTTCGTAATTTATTTTTTATCAATATGTTTGATAAAAACATAAACATTAACTTTCTTAATAGACATTAATCATAATTTTAATTTATTTCATAGTATTTTTATAGTGTCAGATCGCCTTTATGTAGCACTTCATACAATACAGATTGTTTCAAAGTAGCTTTACAATGATTCATTATGGCTCTAGTCAGTTACTTTTGAAAAGATCATGAATTATTATATTGGTTCATTTAAACTGTAAAGTAGTTCTGCAAAAAAAATATCATTGTGCAACTCAGTTCAGTTCTCATTCAAAAACATCGGCACAGTAGTGGTCGATATTAGGAAAAGTTTTTAAATTATCGGCATCGGCCAATATGTCAGGAGTGGGACTTTTATTTTATTTATGCACCGGAATTTTTTTTTGCTGTTCAGCTTCACTGGAAACACATGATTGACAAACTTCAAACTATGCAGGAACTATTTTCAGTTGCCCTGTGTCATTTTCACAGTGTGGTTTATAGGGATGAGCAAGTACAGCATTATCTGTATCTGTACTCAGATTGGGTGGGGCCTTACCCGGAAGTGGGTTGGTTGTCTTGAAATGGGCATGATTTAACCGGTATGTTATTTTTAATCATGCAATTGATATGGGTTGATCAGAAATTGTTATATTTGTTGCTGATTACAAAACTATTTTCATGACAGCATCAGCATTAAGCTTCAGATCAATGGTTTTGATCACGATAACAAACAAACTGTATACAGAACAATGAATTCAACACATGCAGTTGCAATTATGAAGAAATCATTATTTTTAATCATTATTTTATGCGTGAAGTCTAAAAACTGGTTAGAGCCAGCAGATGGTTAAAAAAAGAAAAAGAAATCTCCGACAGGCAGAGACGCAACGCTAGTCGCATTCAAACAAGCACCACGTCTGAACGAACCCCACGTTTACCAGAACTCTACTGGTTAATAAGTACTACAAACAAACCGAAATAAAAAACAACCTGAAGCTGAAGAAACCCTAAACATTAACGGAAAAGACCCGCAAACCTGAGTGACTGAGGGGGAGAAAGAGAGCTGTTCTCTTCTCAGTGTTCTGTGTGTGAATGAGCAGAGCGGGACACAGCAAATCTGCATGTGTAGGGGAGGCGCGCTGTAACTAGCCTATCACAGAACGCAGACACAGTCGGCTACCCAATGAGGATTTTTATTCAATCCGAGCACAGATATTGACTCGTATTACTTGTATAATACTCGTACTCTGCAAAAGTGCATTATCCGTACCGGATACTTGTTTCAGCCGAGTATCCGGCTCTTTATATCGGTCAGCCTTTCTAAAATACAGGCATTGGCCACCATATTGTTTACTTTCATGTTGACATTAAATGTTGTCTTTTGTGGTAAGTGTATCATTCTGAATGGCTGCTTCCTGTTTATACCGCAGAGGATTCTGAGTAGGTACATTACTGAAACGTGACCGATTTTGATGGGCTGTTTTTTGATTCCCGCAGGAGCGCCTCCAGCACCTCCTCTTCCTCCCCCTGCTGCTGCTCCTCCTCCACCACCTCCTCCTCCTGGGAGTGAACCCATCCCTCCGTCCCTCTCACCTCCTGGTGCCAACGGCGTGGGCCGGGGCGCCCTCCTCAGCTCCATTCAGTCCTTCAACAAAGGCAAACTGAAAAAAGCAGATACCGTCGACCACAGTGGCCCACGTTTGTGAAAAAAAACAAAAACAATCATCTTTGTTTTAGTGCAATTCGTCCACTCGAGTCTTTTAGCAACTTGTGTCTAGCAGTGAAGAGTGACTGTTTGTATCTGAACTTGTCGATGTTTGTTTTATTCACATTTAATTCCAAGGGAGCCCTGCTTTTTTTTTTTAAGCTGCTCGGTGTAACATAAACAAGTCTGCTTGGACCAGTTGTCGTATTTAAAAAATGGACATGCGCACACATTCTGACGGGGGGGGGGGAAAGACCAACTACATTTTAAATTACCGACTCCTGAAGGCAAGGACGCAAGTTGGTGGAGAATGCGGGCAGCACATTTACTTGGAACGGAAATGTAACTAGATTTTACTATTGAGTCATAAAACGAGAAATGTTTGATTCTGATGTTTTAGTTCAACTGTGGTTATGGTTCATTTTGGAGACTTTGGGATGATGTTTTTTAAGCATTTGCCACATTTACCATTGTGCCTACAGAAGCTGAGAGCGTTCTTTGTTCTCTCGTTTTTTTTCCTGCGGAAATATTGAGCTACATTGTTCTAATTTTCTTTCAGAAGAAAGTAATATTCGTATTCCTGTTCTGCAAGATCACAATCAACATAGCGGCATTTAAACAATGCTTTTATCATTTATGCCCCTTAATGACAAAGTGGCTGTACCTGAATAAAACAATGGCTTTGATTTACCACTGATGTAATTATATAGTGTCCATTGTGATGTCACTTATGCCGTCTAATCCTATTGGTTGTTGCAGCCTGGTGGTAAATGGAAGTGATTTCTTGACTTGCACACATAGGGAGAAAATAACTTCTATAATTCATCGCAGGGTCCTCTTCAAAACCAATGTAGAACGATGTATAATAATACACAACGGTTCATCTTGTAACGGTAAACTCATCTGTACATAGATTCATACAGACACTGAAAACAGTACTGCTAAATACCATAATACATATTCCTAGCTTTGATATTATCGTGGGGGAAGAATTTAATAATGTTTTCTTTTTCGCTACAGCACTTTACCGCTGAATATTTAGCAGTGGTCTTGAGAAGAAATGTTCTAAAGTTTACAAAAAGATTTATGTATGTCCCGGGATAGTAGAGGAATCAATGTGTTTGATAATAAAGAAATTTGCTTCTGTCCAGTTGCCACAACCTGTGTTAAAAGCACTGGAGGTGAACATCTCAAATTGCTAAAAATTGTTTTCCCTGTTCTAAAAAAACTTGATTGTATTGGCAATATTTTAAAACAATGGTCTTGTGCTTTTAGTTGTGAAGTAAAGACAATGGAACAGATCTTGTGTGGTTTATTCATTTTTATAACTATATAATCTGTTAAATAACATTATGTATAGATATAGGGAATAATATATTTGAAATTATATTTAATTATTGTAATAATCTAACAGCTGTATATATGCATGTAAATATATGTATACATTATTTTGAATTGATATAATTTATTAATTTGATTTATGTTTTTTGTTGTTTATTTTATCTAAATATCATTAATTTAGAATTATGAATGTAAGTTTTTTAGATACTTTTTCTCAATATACATGTACAAATATCTTGTAAATATAGTTATATATTATAGTTAATATTGTCACCAGTGTTGGGGAAAGTTACTTTGCAAAAGTAATGCATTACAATATTTTGTTACTCACTTAAAAAGTAACTAATTGCATTACTTAGTTACTTTTTAAGAAAAGTATTGTGTTACATTGCGTTTCCTTTTATCTCATCTGGGATGGGCTTGTTTGTTATTTTAATAACAAAAAAGTAATATTTTTGGGGCAAATGTAAAGCACTTTCTCACCAATATTTCAATAACAAGGCTGAAGGAAAATGCTAATTCAAGCCAAGTGTTCAGTCAAGCTCAAACAAACATTTCAGCCACTGCTGTTCTGGATCACAGAAGAAGAAAGTTTAACACTTGCTTCACTAGTAAAAACAAAAAATCTAGTCATTGTTGCTTATGGTTGAACTGACTAATTAAAGGTCAGCAGTGAGTACATCGGTCAATAAAGTGAGATCAAATGCATACACATTTGTTTTATTGAACGTTTAATTATTGGAGGTTTGTGTAGTAGTCTGATTTTGCTTTTCAATTATTGTATTCATTTTAAGGAACACCGAATCTAATTTTAAGCAAGTGAGATTAATACATTTAGTCTAGAACTACAATGATCATGTTTACACAGTGACTCCAGATTTCTCTCATCATAAGGAAAGGAGATGCTTCAGTCAATACACGGGAAAATGTTTTATTTATTTTTTTTGTTTTATTTTTTACTTAACTAGTTACTTGGAAAAGTAATTTGATTACATATCTCAAATCACTTTTAACGCGTTACACCCACACTGATTATTACTAAGAGTTGTAAACATATATATTTTAACCCCTAACTGTTTATTAATAAACTGTTTAGTGTAATATTCCAGGTACCTTTTCTCATAACATAATATTTAATTAACATTTTTAGTTAATAAATAAATATATATATATATATATATATATATATATATATATATATATATATATATATATATATATATATATATATATATATATATATATAATGGCATAGTCTGGACGTCCGACCACTATTAAAACTTTTCAGCATGACTAAGCCATCTTTCAACATACTTTTACTCAACTATTGCATTATTTTTAAACTGTCTACCACTTGTTTACAAAAGTCATTGATTTTTGTTTTCTATAAAAAGATTTTTCTCTTGCCCTTGGACGCCCGATGACAGTCTGCCGTCAACTTCCGGTGTTGTCGTGATTCGGCGTTTCTGATTGGCTGCTGCGCCGGCATTTCCTGTTCTGATTGTACAAATCTCGCAGTTGATTGGCAGAAGGCGCTCGCAGTACAGCTTCGACTCGTACAGAGGACAGTGAAATATGGCGTCTTTGAGGTGTTTTCTGCGCACAGGGAAGGTATTTATGTTGGAATATCGAGTGTTATCGACATATAAGGTTTGTGTTTAGAGACTCAGACGGATGTTGGCTGTGTGTTTGTCTGTCAGGCTGGCGTTTCAGCGGCTTTGAGGAGGGAGTTTCACAGGACGCGTCCGGCTGCGGTTCAGGTCAGTGATGCTGCCACTCTCACCTTCAACAGATGCTGTGTCACACAGAACACTAAACTGACCTCAAATGTCTTTATTAATTGTGCTTATGGTCAACCGATTAATGTTCACCTTTAACATGTCGAGAATGTTAGCAAAAACCCCATGCTACTAGCATGTTTTGAATATGTATTATGTAATACCGCTGCGTTTGGGCATTTTAATGTTTTATTTGCTAGTATACCATGGTATTGTACGTATTTTCCCATGTGTACCGTTGTCAGGTTTTATTTTATGCATATAACCTCACTACCATGGGTGTAGTTGTTTCTTCATGCTAAAGCCATGTTTATTTTGTTTTTATACATGCACCATCTCTACCAAGGGGATTATTTTGAGAATAATATTGTTAGTACCTTAAAAAGTAACTTATTTTGTTACTCTCTCATCTGATCTGGGGGTTTGTTTATAAGTGTTTAAAAAAATACTGCATTCTATTTTGGGGTAAAGGTTAAGACCCTTTCACCCCTTCACATTCTCCTGTCTACATTGGCGCTCAAACAGTTCAGCTGTTCTGTCATTTCAGGAATGCAGGAGAAGAAAGTTTGACACTTGCTTCACCAATAAAAAAACTAAAATCTATAGACTTTAACTGAACAGTCAGAATTGCTCAAAGTGAGATTAAATGCATGTTGTTTCCCCCCAGTTTAATTGCGGTTTTGCGTTCTAATCTAGCGTTTCAGTATTTTATTCATTGAGGAATACTAAATTTGTTAAATAAAAGCTCTTAGTCAAGAAATTCAGCAAATGTCATTGTTTACACAATGCTTCTGAAGTTCTTCACAATTTCTCAAAATGGGGAGAGGACAATGAATTGGAAAACAAAGTGACTCAGATATTTTGACCTTAAACCATGGTAATAGTTTTTTTTTCTTGCAATATTTTGTATGTTAAAGCCATGTTTTGTTTTATAAATGCACCATGGTGATTGACTTTTGGGCAAAGTTACTTTGAGAAGTAATATTACAATATTGCATTCCTTACTTAAGGAGTAACTAATTATTACTTTAATTTTATCTTTTTGTATATTAATGTGCACAACCATCCCAAATGTGCTATTTCTGTGCAAGTGTAAATTTCATACCACATTTGGAGTAAGACTGAAGGGACAGTAGAGAGCAACTTAAACTGTTCAGCTGTTCTGCCATTTCAGAAACACAGGAGATGAAAGTTTAACACTTCACCACTTTTTTTTTTTTTTTTTGCTGAGCAAAACTCCGCTCAAAGTGAGATTTAAATGCAAAAGTATTTTATTTCCAATTTAATCATTGGCGGTTTGCATCAAGTTTCACTTTTGTTTTTCCATTGAGGAGTTCTAAGCTGTTTTCATTCAGGTGAGCGGATTAAACGCTCCGATTTAGTGTTGAACTACAATAAGTCACGTTTGCACACCTCTGCACTCACTCCTTTCTCTCAACATGGGGAGAGTAGAGTTGTCCGTCAATAAATGTGGAGCACTAAGTAACTTGGTTGTTTTGTTAAATGTAATTCATTACTTGAAGTAACCTGATTGCTTAATTGATAAAACGCTGCTCACTGCTAATGCCTCGTTCATTGTTTTGGCCATTTGCTATATATATATATATATATATATATATAACAAATGTGCTATTTTTGTGCAAGTGTAAAGAGACTTTCATACCACATTTGGAGTAAGACTGAAGGGAATGCAAATTCTTGTGTCTACAGTAGCGCGCAACTTAAACCGGTCAGCTGTTCTGCCATTTCAAAAACGCACCAATGTGACTCTTTACCAAAAAAAATCTATAAATTCTCTTATTGTTTAACTGAATCACTCAATGTCAGCAGCAAAACATTGCTCAAAGTAAGTTTTAAATGACCTTTTTTTATTTTTTCCATGTCTACAGTAATGGGTTTTCAGCACTTTCATCTAGCATGTGTATAAATGTTTGAGTCCTAAATTTTTTTTTTTTTTTTTCCCTTGTCCATATTCTTTGCAGCCATTGAGTATCATGTAAATGAATCTGATCCACATTCAGTACCATGTGACTCCTGTCTAATTACTGCGTTCTCACGCTCTTGACTTCTGCAGGTAACGGTCCGAGATGCTCTCAACCAGGCTATGGATGAAGAGTTGGAGAGGGATGAACGAGTTTTCCTCCTCGGAGAGGAAGTTGCACAGTATGACGGTGCCTACAAGGTTAGCAGAGGCCTCTGGAAGAAGTACGGAGACAAACGCATCATTGACACACCCATTGCAGAGGTGAGGACGATGACATGCACAATTAATTTTCGTATGTTATCAATTATTGTTCAACAAACCTTTATCCATGCAGATGGGCTTCACTGGTATCGCCGTTGGTGCTGCCTTTGTGAGTTTTTCCTGAAACAACAATGATTAAGTTAATCTAAAAGCCACGTTCCCAAGCTAACCCTCTCCGTCCTCTTTCAGGCGGGTTTGAGGCCAATCTGTGAATACATGACCTTCAACTTCGCCATGCAGTCCATCGACCAGATCATCAACTCTGCTGCCAAGACCTACTACATGTCTGCTGGCTTTCAGCCGGTCCCGATAGTGTTCCGTGGGCCCAACGGCGCTGCGGCTGGCGTAGCGGCTCAGCACTCCCAGTGCTTTGCCGCCTGGTACGGACACTGTCCCGGACTGAAGGTGATCAGTCCCTGGAGCGCTGAAGATCACAGGGGCCTTCTGAAAGCAGCCATCCGGGACGATAACCCTGGTGAGTGGCTTACTGGATGAGGATGGTGTTCAGGATGTAGCTGTGGCTCTGACTGTGTCTCTTTCAGTGGTGTTTTTGGAGAACGAGCTGCTGTACGGTGTGCCGTTTGAGATGTCCGAAGAAGCTCAGTCGAAAGACTTCGTCCTTCCTATTGGAAAAGCAAAGATTGAAAGACCAGGTGGGTTGACTTCTAAAACAAAAAAGCACACGTTTGTGTTCCTAGTTGTTCCATCTCAGCTTTTCTTTTCCTAGATTAAGCGTAAGGAATGGATGTAAAGACAAATTGTATGTAAAATTATCATTTAAAAAAACAATCGCAATTAATGTTGCATGAAAGGGAAGTAGTTAATGTCTGGTGTGATTTACAAATAGTGTTAATTATAATTTGATTATATTTATTTCACATTGACCCAAAAGAGAAGAGATTCATAAATCTATTGAGACTATATTAATATACAACTGAATTTGACTAAAAATATGAAGGCTCAATATTTTAATATTGAACATTTACTCATAATATTATTTATTAAAATGTGCATTTATAATGTATTTCCCTGTCACCAGTTTTAACTAATTTATTTACTAAATTGATATAATCAGTCCATCAAAAAGAGAAATTAATATTTGAGAATTTTATAAAGTGATTGAATAGAAATGTTACAGGATGATAACTAAAATTGACAAGATATTTAAAATGACTAATTATACAATTGAAAATTCCTACTCTGATTCAAATATAGTTTTTTCCTTTTTCTATCCCTTGAAAAAAGCCTAACTACCTGTTAATCGCTCTTATTTGACCAACAATCAAAAACTTTATTCATTTGTTCTGAGTTGCTGTGCATATTAATATTGGTGATCTTCTATAGGAGCAAGCATTACTCTGGTGTCCCACTCCCGGATGGTCAGTCTGTGTCTGGACGCTGCTGCTGTCTTGTCCAAGGACGGTATCGAATGTGAGGTAAGACCTTTCACCCTGGAATTGTTTTAAATTCCATTTTCAGATCTGATTCAATAGGCATTGAGGAAGTGATTGACTGACTTGATTAATAGTCAGTAAATCAACAGGTTTTTTTTGGGTGGTGCTGTAAGTTGCAATTAAAGAATCTCACTTAACTTCTATGTAACTAAGAGTTTGAATAGGCTGTTTTTGTCTGAAGGTCATCAACTTGCGCACCATCCGGCCTCTCGACAGAGAAACGATTGAAACGAGCATAATGAAAACTAATCATCTCATCTCTGTGGAGGGAGGCTGGCCTCAGTTTGGGGTTGGGGCGGAGATCATGGCCACGATCATGGAGGGTAAATATTAATGCTCATTTGAAGTGTTTTTATGTTTAATGTGGGGTGTCGGTACATAATTTTTTTAATTCAAGGTCCCGCCTTCAATTACCTGGACGCCCCTGCGGTCCGAGTCACCGGTGTAGATATTCCAATGCCGTATGCCAAGATTTTGGAAGACCACAGCTTACCACAGGTCAAGGACATCATCGCCGCCGTCAAAAAGACTTTGACCGCTTAAGATGTCTCAACTTCAGGACGCATCAAATAATACATGTTCTCTCCCGTTTCTGCATCAATGTTTGGGGAATAGGATGTTCTTTTTCATCTTTGTTACGTGGATTTTTCCCTCATTGGCACTAATAACTTTCTGCTTGTCTCTAAGGAGATTTTTGTCATGACGGTGAGGTTTATTATGGCTATAAACAACAAACCATGTGTATTATGATGTAAATTCTACTGCAAGCTGAAATAAACCAATCACTCTTGAACTCCATTGTGACCTGTATTTTTTTCAAAATCTTATTGAAAAGTGTTCACTGAGTGAGTCTCATTTGAAGTGCATAAAACAAGTAAAGTTAGAATTTTTTTTATTAAATTTCAATAGACTATAGGCGGTGTGTACGGTGGGCGGAGCTTATGACGTGGGTGTGACATTTCCGCACATCCCACATTGACGTCCCTGTCCTGTTCTCCACAATATAAACACTAGCTATTTCCCATCTTTATCGAGCAGAACGAGTCTCCTTAGAACATAGGGGTTTCAAAATGCTCCAATTTTTTTGAAGGTGGAAAAAAAAAACCCTCACAGGAAAGCAAAGTGTCCTCGTTTAACCCCCCCTGTCCTCCATATTCCTGATGCTTTGGACAAGAGGAAACCACTGAACCACAGCGGAAGAGCAATAGAAACTTAAATCCTAGAGTTTAACGTATTTCCAACGAGGTAATGTGATAACTGAATTTATATTCTCATAATGCGTTTGTTAGATATGTATTGCGCGTTATTGAAGACGCTATGAATGATTCACGTGCTGCAGCATCTCGTAAATGCGTTGATACTGATTAGTTGGTCTTATATTTTCTCGTGTTTATACCAGATGTAGAAAAACCCTATGCATAGTGATCTAATCGTATTACACTTATATATAAACTGCGCATATACCTTTAGTTTTAGGGACGTGTTTATATCCCATAAAGGCTGCAGAGAGCGTCATTCTTCACCAGCATTGCAGAGGAACAATCGGACACATGGAGAATGGAGACTGGGCACACATGGTAAATATAAACCAAGAGAACAATGCATCGCTTTTCAAACCAACGGTGTTTACTGTGAATGTGTAAACCAAAATAATCGTCAAAACGGATGATTTTGTGATGCGCTTTGTGCGCAATTTTTGTTCCGTTTTCTAATGTATGTTTCGGATGCTTCGCTAAGCAGTTTCTTGAGTGTTTTGGATTTGTTGCTATGGTGTTGGTGACGATAGTCCAACATTGTTTACTGAAATGTAAACAAAAAAACATTTTGATCTTCCTTGCAGTTGCAGAAGTATTTTGGGTGGTTGCTTGGGCGTTGCTAGGGTGTTAGTTGTTGTTAAGGCGTTGCTAGTGTGGGTAAATCTCACTCCCGCACTAGCGACTGATGCTAGAGACTGCAGACCCTTGATTGCTCACATGCCAAAAACACTGGTTTGAATCCCACTTAGAGCTAGATGGGACCAGACTTGGATGGGAGTGAGGTTTAGGGAGTTAGTATGAAGGAGGCAAGCTAGTAAGGCTGAACCTCCCTCCCCTGGCCTCATGTATAGGACTGGATACACTGATGTTCCAGATAGTTGCTATGGTTAGTAATGGTTGCTTTTGAAAAATCTCTGCAAACCATTTGTTTCGAACCAGTGATTTGAATCGAGTATCTCTAATTGACTGATTAAACAAATGATTGACTTATGAAACAAACAAAATAAGGCCTACAATTTAATAAAATATCACATATTATGAAAACAAATTTAATGCCACTAGATGATTAGCTAATTGCATTGAATTGTCTACACCTTCAATGAAGCATTTGCAATTTATTTGTAAAATGTGTTTTTATGCATGTTTCGCTGAGCTTTTGCTGCAATTGCACTGTTCTGATCAGCAGGTGTCACCAGCGTGTGGCATCTTGATGGCTTTGAAACTGATTCATATTGCAAAGCAATTGGTTCAATTGAGTCAATTTTAAAAGCTTTATTTCTCCCATTACTGGCTGTGGTGTTCTGGGTAGTTTCTAGGCAGTTGACAGGGTATTTCTAAACAGTTGCTTACCACCTCAAGAAAATAATCTCCAGTGGCTCGAAAAGGTAAAGAAAGCAAGCTTTGATAGTCAGCCATTTTGTCTCATCTCAGTGATCCATTTTGTCTGAGACCAAGATTTTAATTCGAAAACATGTGGAGTTTACTCTTTTACTGGTGTGAAGCTTAGTTTACCATGATATAGTTTCCATCGAAAGTAATGTTGTTTCAAAGCCTTGATGCCCAAAAAACAAAGCTGGGTGAACAAGAGCAGCACCAATAGACACCAATTGATATTCTTAGAAGGTACGAAATACATATGTAATGCGTTGAACATCTACTATTTATTCTCTTCTTTGTTGTAGATGATGGATACAGTTACCCTAAATGTTGGCGGCCATTTGTACACCACATCGCTGTCCACCCTCCAGCGTTATCCTGATTCTATGTTGGGTGCCATGTTCCGTGGAGATTTTCCCACCACTCGAGATGCTCAGGGCAACTATTTCATAGATCGAGACGGTCCACTATTCCGTTACGTCTTGAACTTTTTACGAACCTCAAAACTGACGCTACCATGTGACTTCAAAGAAACAGAGCTGCTTCGGAAGGAAGCAGACTTCTACCAGATAGAGCCCTTGATCCAGAGTTTAGGTGACACTAAACCTCTCTACCCGATGGACACCTTTGAGCAAGTGGTAGAACTGTCAAGTACTCGTAAGCTGTCCAAATACTCCAACCCGGTGGCAGTCATCATCACGCAACTCACCATCATCACCAAAGTTCACGCATTGCTTGAAGGCATCTCCAACAACTTCACCAGATGGAATAAACATATGATGGATACCAGAGACTTTCAAGTGTCCTTTACCTTTGGACCATGCGACTATCACCAAGAAGTGTCCCTTCGGGTGCATTTGGTGGAGTACATCTCCAAGCAAGGCTTCACAATTCGCAACACGCGAGTTCATCACATGAGTGAACGCGCCAATGAGAACACGGTAGAACATCATTGGACTTTCTGTAGAGTTGCGCAGAAGGTTGAGGACTGATTGATGATGCATTCATGTTTGGTCAAACATTACAATAATTGTAAGAACTTTAAATTTGCCAGTTAAGCAATTATGAATTTAATGACGATGTTAAGTTACGACTCGAAACTAAGGTAATAAAGCCACACCTCCACTGCAGTTCCTGGCTGAGATGACCAACAATGTGTTCATGAAATTGATAATGAATGTTTTCTGTAGTACGTATTTGTGTGAACTAGTCTTATTGTGTTTTATGCATCATCCCACCCATTTCAGAAGTTCATGGACAAAAGGAACCTGAACAATTTGTGTTTGTAATTCCTACAAGTAGAAGAAACGCATTTAGGAAAAAGAGACCTAAATTCCTTTCTAAATTGTTATATTTTCATGCTCAAAAGATTAAGGGAACATTTATTCATCACAGTATAACACCAAGTAAATTAAACTTCATGGATATCAATCTGTCCAGTTAGAAAGCATAGGTGATTGTGAACCACTGCTTTGGTGCAAACGAAAGTGACAAAAGGTGCACTAAAGAGGCAACGACAAGACAACCCCCCAAAAAGGGAATGGTTTTGAAGGTGGTGGCCACAGACTATTATTGTTCCTGACTGATTAGTTTTCACAGGTAGGACTCCAGGATGGGACATCCGTACTCGCCGTCCCAAGGAGGTTTGGCATGTTTCCCAGCACAGTTTCAAGAGCATAGAGGAGATACCAGGAGACAGGCCATTACACGAGGAGAGCTGGACAGGGATGTGGAAGGACAACAACCCAATAGCTGGACCAGTATCTGCTCCTCTGCGTTATGAGGAACAGGAGGAGCACTGCCAGAACCGTACAAAATGACCTGCAGGATACTGGTAAACTGTCAGAAACCGATTTCATGATCAGATCTCCACGTGCGAGCCAATGGTTCCCTTACTGTTGATTTAAGTGTTCCCTTAATTTTCTTGAGCAGTGAATCTTACATCAGTGTTGAATATACAGTATTCAATTTTATGTGTAATATTTTGCAGATATGTCGCCCTGTGATTGAGTCTATAAACTTTAAATGATTTGCATGGTTCCTTGGTATAGACACTGCTAGTATTCAGTCATATTTCCTTCCCTGAGATACACAAAAACTATTTGTAACGTGCATGTCACATATTATTCCCTTAGCTTCAGGCCAAATCTCGGAGTTAATGTCCCATTTAAAATAAATTGTAGTCTCAAAATGCATGTAAGACTCAGGTAGCATCGCATAAACTGAGAAAATGGTTTGAAACCCCATATCAAAGAGTTCATTTATGTGTCTAATGAATTTGACCTGCACATTAAAAACAGTAGTTTCATCATACTTTGTGTGTTTCTGCTTAGCCATAATATCTTCGTAAAACATTTCATTGAATGTATATTTTGTTTTATGAATGATCTGTAGTATTTTAATGTAATATGTGTAAGTGAATTTTGATGCAACTCTTTCAACTGCAATAACTTTAATAAATAACTGGATTGTGTCTGATTTTCTGTGTCCATACTTCCGTGTAGACTAGTATACCAAGTACAGTAATACCTCAGTTTACGAGTTTAATTCATTCCAAGAGCTCGTAACATAAAATTCTCGTACACCAAAACAATTTTCCTCATAAGAATGTAATAAAAATCACTTGATTCGTTCCATATGACCATAAATGCCCATTTAAAATTTTGTTTTTTGTTTTACCCCATTAATTACAGTTCAAATTATAACCATTACCATCTCATATAAATTCTAATTAATAATACTAAAACTACTTGACAATTTACTGTAGCGCACACTTTAGCTTTGAGTAGCGTCACTGCTGGCGTGAAGGAGACGAGAGGGGAGAATTTTGTACCTTCTTACTCATCTAGAGGTCATTGTCTATATGCTGTACTGTACGTATATATTTCACTACGTGAACAATAGCGATCACAATTAATGTTAACAACACGAGGTGAAACCGCTGTAAATCACTTATAAGAGAATGCACTGCGGTGAATGATGCAACCAAACCGAGCGACGCTGAGAGAATGAACGAGTTAAGAGGTGATAGGCTTTATGAGAGGCAGTCGTTAGGATATTTCCAGTAAAAATGCGCGCGAAGATGCTGAGCGTAAGGATTTTTCCACAAAAAATGCGGGTGGGCGAGGGAATATTTTTCTCACACTCCGTTACAATGCTCGTACACCGATTTGCAAAGTCACTCGTAAACCGAGGTATTACTGTATATTAGTCTTAAAACAGTTTTTTATATGAGTTTCTTTGTGAATTTGGTATTTAATTATGCAGCGGGTTTTTTTCTGTGCCGCTAGTGGCGGCAAATATAATTGCTCTCTTTTCAATTGCACTGCATTTCAATTCAGAGGATGCATCCTTTAAAGGTTGCATTCGAAAGCTGATTGTGTCACCGCGGCATGATGAAGGCTACCTCAATTCGAAGTCTCCTCCAAATGTGTCCTTCGTTTCACATGAAATTAGGGATACAACAGATGGATCATTTGTGGCCTTGCAAATCTAAAACATAAAAAACTTCTGGTCAAATGTGGACATAAGTTATTAAGATGCGATTCTATATGGTTTAAATTCCTTATTATTTCCAGAAATGGACCTATTGAACATATTTAGACAGTTTGTGAACCCTGTTTTGTTTTCAGACAGTTGAATATAACTTTCAGGAACAAACGTTACTGTCACTCATCAACAGCAGCTGTCACAGTTGCTAGGTGACAAGAACCGTCCTCCATAGGCTAGACCAGGGGAAGGGAACGTGGCTCCTGCAGCGCTGCTGTCCTGCAAAGCTTATCTCCAACCCTAATCAAACACACCAGAACAAGCTAAACAATGTCTTCAGGATTACTAAAGCTACAGGCAGGTGTTTTATTTTTACTGGCAAGAGTTGGTACTAAACTCTTCAAGACTGATGTTGATGGAAATGTAAACATTTTACAAACACTTAAAATTAGCTTAAAAAACCACAGACTTGGTAACACTGGCTAGACCATCCCATTTGGTGTCCAAACCACTTCACCAGAAATTGGTTAAGGTTACTGTGACGGGTAGGTTTAGGGGTCAGTGTTTGGTGTAGCAAATCTGTGATTGACATAAACTAGTTTGGGGGGAAAACTTGCATCCCATTTAACAACGCTCAGTCCAACCTTCACAGCCTTGAAGGCATAGCCTTTGAAGTCAGAGTACGTAAAAGGACACAGCCTTTAAACTGGGATACAGCCTGTTTGAGCGGTGTTACATAGCAACAGTGACTCAACCAATGATGCATGTTCAAGGCGAGGCTACATGTTTGTCTGACCAATGATAGACATGGAAACTTGTTTAAAAACAGGTGTTGGACTTGAAGCGGCACTGCACAGACCAATCGCTGTATGATATCAAAGTACTGCGAGAGAGATTCAAAACCATACGGAGTAGAATGCTTTCTAATCATTCTCGAGCACACTGCTGCTTTGGGATTGAAACATATCAACAGTATAAGTTGTTAAATGAAGTACGTTGCCTATAACCACTAAACAAGCATTGCTGGAATATCAGCGCTGACAGCTTTTGAGCTAGCTAGCTTTTTTTTAGTTAGCAAAATGTCCCCACAAAGATGGCAATATCTGAAATCCTTGTTCTTGTGGGGGCATTTTTATGGCCCCCATGAGGAAAAGGCTTATAAAGTGATGTTTTTTGAAGAATTTTAAAATGCAGAAATGTTTCTGTCATGGGTAAGTTGACAGAATTGATTCTATCTCCTAGGTAGGGTTAGGAGATAGAATATACATATACAAATTCAAATAAATTCAAGTCTATAAAATGTCCCCATAAAACATGAAAACCAAACGTGTTCGAGTCTTGTTGCTTCTTATATTTTGGTGTTGTCTAATAACTTGTGTCTATATGTTGTAGTAATTTTATCTAACTGAGGAAAAGGTAAGTTGTGTTTCCTTGTGTAAAAATCACAGGTACTGTGCTAGGGTGGTTGCCATGGTGTTGTAGTGTAGTTGCTAAGGTGCTCTGAATGGTTTCTAGGTGGTTGCTCACTAGCCTCAGTTAAAATACCCCATACCACGTCACTTTGATATGAACTGAGTCCTTTCAATGCAAATCTATCTTTTTTTGTCCATTTTATCACATGCTTCCCTCAGCAAACAACATAATTTGAATAATTCAGTGACTGATTTTTTGTGTATGCTTTTGAAACAGAGCTTTGTGAAACTTTGATATCTAATCAAACCACTGATTTGTAGTGTGTAACAAAAAGACATATGATTTCAGTGATGATGATGTTCACCATGTCATAATTACCTTTCATGCTTTCAAGCTGCTCTACTTTGACGATATACCAATCGGTCTGCACAGCGTAGTTTCAGGTCGAACACACCTTAAATCAAAGACTTTAGTTTAGAACTATGTCAGAAGCTATTCAGAAGCTGCATCCTTCGAAGGCTGCAAAGGTCAGACTGATCATTGTTCAACGGGATGTCTAGCTTGTTCTTGTTGCCTAGCAACTGAGACAGCTGCCGTTGACGAGCAGTAGTAACGTTTGTACTGGACAATTTTTTTGAAGATATATTTGTCTGAAAACAAAACAAAATATGTTTGCCTTGGACCATTTAAGTACATAATAAAGAATATAAACTATTTAAAATTGTATAATAGTACGGTATTTGTCCACATTCGAACAGCTTAAAAGTATCATGTCAAATTGTTATAGTTGAAACCCAATACAGTAGTACCTCAAGATACGAAAGGCTCAACTTACGAAAAATCCAAGTTACGAAAGCAAAGACGAATAATTTTACTGCTCTACATACGTAAAGTTTTCAAGATACGAAAGATTTCTGAAAGTCCGAGATTCGCCCCATAACAATTTTGAAACTCGCGCCGCACACCGCCATCTTAGTTATAGTAGACTCGCCACCATCCTCCTGCTCTCCCATTGGTTCCTGATGCTAGCCAAGCCATGAGATCCTTCTCTCTAATTGGACAGCATCCCTCCCATCATACATCTTCTATTCGTATGTGCTGGCGTGCTTTAGCTTAGCCACTCCGCACCCGAAACTTTACTTTATCTGCCGTTTGTCCTCCTCCTCCTCTGCCGCCACTTTCGGAGATAACCTCACTCGAAAGGTAAGCTTCGACATTTTACGTTATTTCATTGTTTATAGGTCAATTTAGCTTTATTATGAAATTTAATGGGGTGTTTTTGGAGGGCTTGGAACAGATTAGCCATTTTACATGTAAAATGTGTTCCAAGATACGAAAAACTCATTATACGAAGGCCGCCTCGGAACGGATTAATTTCGTATCTCGAGGTACCACTGTACAAACAATTAAAAGTGTAATTTGGCAATTTCTCTCAAAAGATCCTGTTGTCACTGGTGCGCATTGAATCCTAGGGTAGGGTAGACCCATCTGTTTTGGTCTTCATTGACCGGGAATTGAAGGGCGCATTTTGAGACCGCAATTGAAGGAGCCTTTGAATAGGGGCCCCGAAATGTCACGCCACTTTGACAAAATCGGCCTTCATAGGAGCCTCTGAATTGACACACAGACAAAATATACAAAGATGGTGATCTCGTATTACTATAAATGGGCAAAATTGCAAGATGCAATATGGCGGAATAAGTAATACGAGCCAGTGGCAAATTGGTAATGTCACCGCAGCTGGTGTTAAAAGGTCCAGTTGCTATAGAAACAGTCAGTTTTCTGAGACGAGTGCTGAATTTGCAGCTTGTCCAGCCTGAAACCTTCAGGGTTTTCTTTTCATGATTTGAGCATTTAGAAAGAAAATTTATGAGATAGTTGTTATCAGATTTCACTGGTGATTTCAACTATGATATTTAATCATAACCTTGTTGAAAGCTTGCAATGCTGAAACAGCTGCAAGAGAGGTGTTTCAAAGATGGCCGCCGAATGAAATTACTATTCTTAAAGGGACTTTACTTAAATCTGCTATGGTCAGGTGCTCTTATAAATTTAAGAGTTTACACATTGTAATTACACATTCTACATGCCACGTTTGTGTTGTGGTTTTGTTTCACGTTTAGTTTCATGTCTTTTATTTTGTTATTCTCAAAGTCATGTTTCCTGGTTCCTTGTCATTGTCCTTCAATGTCTTGTATTTCACTAGACTCATGTGTAATGCTCTTATCAGGTCATGTGTTTCTCTGTTCTGTTGTCTGACTGGTTTATTGTCTTGATGGTTCACAGGTGTTCCTTGTATGTCATTAGTCTCTCTCTCTCTATATATATATATATCACATGTTACCATTGTCTCTTGTTCATTTTGTCTATCGTTGGTGAGTTTTATGTGCAGTTCAGGATCATGTTTAGTTTATGTTTCAAGCTAAGCCAAGTCTTTGTGTATTTTGTACTTTGTTCATGTCCACTGAATTAAACTGTGCATGGGTTCTTAACTACAACCCTCAACTACATCCCCTTCAGTGGATTTATGTGACAGACAGCTAGGCTGTTTCCAACAAACCCAGCAGTTGCCCTCCTTTGTCTGCTCCAGGGGAATCATCACCTCAAGGGTTATGTGGAGGAGTTTTGCAAACTTTTCTGCCAAGTTTGCTATAATGATGTTGCCCCCAAAGGCATTTTTCAAAATGGCTTAAATTACTTTTTGAATTATCTGATGCCTGAGAGCAACGTTCTGCAGAACCTCACTGAATATTTTGAGTTTGCCTGACTGCTGAGCAGGGAGTGGCTGAAGAGGAACTTGTCGCTCCTAGAGTGAATGCCATGCTAGAGCCTTCAGCCGCCATGGCTACCATGTCATAGTCCAGACACACCATGACCTCCACGCCAGAGCCCAGTCACATTATGGCCTGGCCTCCACTTCAGATCCAAGACATGTCACGGCCTAGCCGACACGCCAAAGCCAAGTCATGTCATGCCCTGGCTGACACGCCAGAGCCAAGTTACGTCATGGCCTCGACGTCACAGCCTCCACGCCAGAGCCAAGTCACGTCATGCCCTGGACACCACACCAGATCCAAGTCATACCATGGCCTGGCCTCCACGCCAGAGCCAAGTTACGTCACAGCCTGGACATCACACCAGATCCAAGTCATGTCACGTCATGGCCTCCACCCCAAAGCCAAGTCACGTCACGTCACGTCATGACTGCCATGGGGGGGGGGGTGTTGTGGTTTTGCTTAAGTTCTGTGTTTTTTTTCTGTTATTCTCACAGTCACGTTTCCTGGTTCCTCGATTCCTTGCCCTCATGGCATTATGTCTTCTATTTCCCTATTCTCATGTGTAATGTTCTTATTGGATGTTCAGGTCATGTATTTCTCTGTGATTGGTTTGTCTTGATGGTTCACAGGTGTTCCTTGTTAGTCATTAGTCTCTGTGTGTGTATATATAGCCTTTGTTACTGTTGTCTCTAGTTTAGCTTGCTTTGTGTTTTTGGTGAGCTTTGTTTAGTTTGTAGTCATGTTCAGTTCATGTTTCAAGTTAAGTCAAATTTTTGTTTATTTTGTACATTTTTCATGTTTGTTTACTAAAACTGGACATTGATTCTTAACTACAACCTACCTTCAGTAAATTTGTGACACAAGCCTGTGACAACTGTTTACAATTAAGACTTGTAACAATAATTATGACATGCCGTGAATGCACCTTGATTTCTTTGATCATTAGGGTCTATATTTCAACTACCTCAGCTTGAATCAATTTATGCATGAGAATAATAAAAAAATCTCTTATCAGCCTGATTAATTAAGCGCTTCGTTAAACAACACAATCCTTACAATTTAAGAAAACAACATATTCTACAGACACTTCATATTTAATGGTATTGAATGATTTATTCACACTATAAATAAAACATTTGCAATTGAAAAGTGTCATGCATGTTGAATTTCCCCTGCATTTACATACATCGTTTTATAAAGCAGTTGGTTCAGTCTGCAACAGAGCTAACACTCTCAAGGTTTATATCAAGGTCATTAAAGATTAAACAAATGTGTAAAAAACAATATTTTTTGTGTATTTGTGCATTTCTGTTCTTTGTTCATTTGTGTACATCCAGATACTTCACTCTAGAGCATATCCTAATTTCTGTGTTGACTGCCGTTGCCCAGTACACCAAATCATAAAATGGCTGCCATCAGGTTGGTTAAATGTCCTTCCCCACCAAAGTGAAAATTTGGAAACATTTGGGAGAAAGCGCTATACATGGCTGTTAGGATTGTAATGAAATCATCTAGTAAAGTCAGTTGGATGAGCAACATAATTGCTTAAGCAATAAAACATTTCCAGTCAGAAATGCTACATGCTAAATGCTAAAAGTGACCAGTATTGGTGCTTGTGTAATTTTATATTTAAAGTATAGACTTAATATTTCCACCTTCCACTGACAAATTTATGCATAAGGAAACAATAAGGGAATCCTGCCAATAGCCTTGCTGTATATTATCAATAAAAATCTTCTAGCAGCCAAATTTCTGAGAATAAACAATGATACGCAATGCTAGCAATTTTATCACCAGAGAGGATCATTTGTCATGTTTTAACATGATGTCATATATCCATATATCTGTGAAATCAGAAAAGAGTTTTTACCAAAAGATTTCCTTTGTATTTTTCAACAAGTACAAAACTGTAAATTCTCACATACTCATCATTATTGCATTTTTTCTTCAGGCCCATTTTAAGGGAAGGCTGATTTCCATAATGGGGGATGGGTTCCTGCTCACCCATCAAAACTAAAAAACGACATTATTATTAATACTATATATTAAATGCTAAATAAACTTAGAGGTCTGTAGTCAGTTTTTCCTTGTATATTTTATGTAAATTCCTTCAAAACTTTCCACAACAACATAACTGTCCACCTTGGCTATTTTTCATAATGGGGGGATGGGCTCCTGCTCACCCATCCCCCACTGCTGTCACAGTCTTGTGTCTCTTCATTTATTTCCTTCCTTGTACTTCCCCATTTCCTTCACTTGTCGTGTCAATCACTTCTTTGTAAATCTCGTCACCTGTTCCCAATCTCCTACTGTAAATAAACCCTCATGTTTCCCTTAGTCCTTATCAATTGTTACCTGTGTTTGCTAGTGTGTGGATGCCCCTTCCATGTTTCTCTTATGGCACGTCCACACGAAGCCGGTGCATTCCCTATCCGATCATAAACACGGCGTCGGCGCAAAAAAATATCAGTGTCCACACGAAACCACTGAAACCGACTGAAAACAGTGTAGTATATATATGCCAGACCAGTATGGGGCGCTGTAATTCTGCCACAGATATACACTATACACAGAGAAGAAGACTTTGAGCATGCGCATTGTTGTTGCTGTTCAGTGTTGCCAGATTGCTAGTTACCTTTTGGTCACGTCTGACCGGGAAAAAATGCATTGGGCTGGTTGATAAAATTTGGGCTTGTTTTTGATGCTTAAAATGGCACAACATTTTTCATTATTTATCCACTATTGCTGTTACGTGTGACGCAGCCGACACGTGATGTGATGACTTCATCGGTTCACAGAAATATACGGATTGGCCATCACACGGGACCGCAACAGTGTCGTTCTCAGATCTATCCACTTTAGGACCCGGCCTCAAAAGAGAGCGGATTCTCCCAAAACGCCGGATCCGTGTGGACGAAATGCCAATCCGATAAAAAAATTATGCATATACAGTGATTTGCGTCTCCGTGTGGACGGGCCGTTAGTTACTCCCAGGTTTTTGCACAAAGCATGTTTCTTTTGTATGTAAGTTATTTTGTTTTGATTTAAAGAGTTTCGAATAAAGAGAGTTTCTGTTGAAACCTGCTTCCTCCTCATCCTTCCGCTTTGCACACCGTAACGCCTAACAGAACAATCGACCGGGTTTGTCACCCCTGAAAGATTTTATCGCTGGAGATGTATATTGCTAACTACTTCATTGCTATCGCCCATCAGGACTCGGATTTCCTCCGCTACTCCCGGGACTTCAGTGGTGCTGAAGTAGCTTTTCTGGATTTTCAGGACCACCTGAAGAAGAGCGTCTGCCCCTGATCCAGACAGAAAAGCCAGTCAGCCATCTCTACAATGCTATCTGCACGGGAGTCTGCCCCAACGCCCACTCCTCACAGGTCAGCCTTAGTGCCTGCCAAACCACAGCCTGGACCAGCATCTGCTGCTCGTCAGCCTGCATCAGCGCCCACTACTCTCCACCCCGCTCAAGAGTCCATTGCCTGCCTGCACCTGCGCCTTCTTCCGCTGCCCCCATTGCTCTCCATCCGGCTCCAGCAAAACAACCCAATCTCCCATAACCTTGCCCCAGATCCAAGCTCTTAGCCCTGCCGGCTCTGCCCGTGATCCCTGCCCTGCCGGCTCCGCCTGTGCTCCTCAACCTTGCACCACCCAAGCCAGCTCCCAACGGCAACCCACGGAGTTCTCCCAATTAAGTTTTTTTGGGGGGTGGGGTGGCTATAGCCACACTTTAAGGGCGGGTTGGGCAAAGAAGGTAGAGCCTCCTGGGAAAACAATGCACCCAGCGCCGCCCTGGCTTCCTGTGCTCCCGGCTCCACCCTGGAGACCACCCTGACTCTGTATATCCCAGGCTCTAGGGTATATTTTATACATATTCTGTCTACAACAACATGATTTTTTTTATTCTTAAATTCTTTAACCTTAGCTAGCTATTTTCCAAAATGGGGGATGGGCTCCTGCTCACCTATCACCTAAATAAATAAAACCTCACCTAAATAAATCATACGAGTTTTTCCTCGTATATTTTATCCACACTGTCCAAAACAAAGTGATTTTTTTTCTTTTGCAGTTAATATAAAACTTATTTTATCCATGGCTAGCTATTTTCCATAATGAGGGGGATGGGCTCCTGCTCACCCATCCCCCACTGCTAAACTTAAAAACTTTTTGTACTACATTATTATTATTAATATTATATATTAAATACTAAATAAATCAAACATCCGCATTCAGTTTTCTTTCTCGTATATTTTATACATATTCTGTCTACAACATCAATTTTTTGTACTTAATATAAACAATTTCTTAACCTTAGCTAGCTATTTTCCATAAAGGGGGATGGGCTCCTGTTCACCCATCCCCCACCACCAAACTAAAAACCTTTAGGACTACATTATTTTTAAAACTATATATTAAAGTCTAAATAAATCAGAAGTCCGCAATAATTTTTACCTCATATATTTTATACATATTCCTTCAACACTGTCCACAACAACATGATTTTTTCTATTTCACTTATTATAAACAATTTTTGAACCTTAGCTAGCTATTTTCGCGATTGGCTCCGCCCCTTCTTCCAGTCAGCCACTCTGAAACTCTCGCCCTCTGAAGCTCTGAGAGCCATTTTTGTTTCATGGCAGAGAGCACGGCAGCTCTCGTTTCAATGCTCTCAGAAGGGACTCGGTAAAAGGTAAGAATTCTTATTTTAAAAAATATATTTACTTATTTAGAGCATGAAGCGTGGTGTTACAACAGCATGACATTTACTTCAAGCACCTATTTTCGCCAAAGTCTCCGTATATGGCATATGCTCAACTACATTTTAGCCAGGATTTTTGCGTATTAGTTTTTCACAAGTAGACACCCAAAGTGGGGCTGAAAAACGTCTGTTGTTTTTGAGACGTTTATATCCAGCATAATATGTGAGGCAATATTCAGCCGGTAGTATTAGACGAATGTTTATCTCCCTTTTTCGCGAGCTGAAGGTTCCTCTATTGTGTGTTGCATCGCCATTTGAAATGTTATTGAATGTAATTCTAAATTATTGACGTTTACTGCTACAAACCCCGGGTTTCGCGATATCACTTCGTCTATTCCATATAATTCGATCTGTTTTTTAGGCTTTGGCTGCTGAGAAAGATAAATATAGCGAGTAAAGACCGGATCTGTGTATTTTCGTATGCGCTTGGTTACGTCAAACCTAGTGAAGTATCGCAGTTTAGGGGCGCTGTGCGATTTAGCTACTAGAAAGATGTGTCTGTATTCATGCATGTGTTGTGAATTTAAATACAAACATGGCTGGAAACTATAGATCTAATTCCAAATAAGTCCTAAAAGAAAAGGCATAATCTGTTTTGCATTTAAACTGTGTAAATTGCTATCATTTGTAGGACCTGTTGCGATTACTTTCCTACTAAATACATTTTGTACATTTGTGAAACTACCCACTTATTACACACACATCTGCGAGATGTCTGTTAAAGAGCGCTTCGTCTGGAAAGCATCTGCTGTCTGCAAACATCTACGGAACGTCTTCAAGATGTCCGTTTTGCGTACATTCTAAATCATAAACATCTTAAAGACATTTTCTTAGTGTCTGACAGGAAATATCCTAGAGACCTATTGCAGATGAGCAAGCGGTCTAAAAAATACGTCTTCCAGATGTGAATACGCGCATCAAATAGACTCTCAGAGATGGACTTATGCTCCCAGGGTACATTTACAGGTTTCTTTTGTTTTTCTTATCTTTTGTCTCAGTCAAGAAACCAGTCATACCAGCGAATGTTATCCGTTTAATTAAATCGTCACAGTAGCTATGTTTCCATCCACCTATTCTTATGCGAATTTTGGGATAACGTTTTTTTAAGGGAAACCCCACGATGTGTGTCAATACTAAAAATGTATGTGCTCAATTGAATCAAATAAAAAATGTTTATGTATATTTTAGAACAAAGCAAGCGTAAAGAATACATTTACCGAATACATTCGTTGATGTGCGTTAAAATACGTCTGAAGGTCATGTGACTTTGCACGATGGGATGGCATATCTGAACTAACCAGCGGTTATGAACAGAAATGCTGTTTTGGTCATTCTGAATTGCTTAAAATCTGTCGTCAAAGTGGTTTGTTATTGGTTCTTAGTCAACGTGTTCTTAAACAGCAGGCATATTTTGTGTTTCATCTATGTGCCCTGAGGTGCAAGTAATTTACGAAAATTGGAAACTGGGATTTTATTCGCGAATGCTTTTAATGGCTCATGCAATTTAAATTTGTAAAATTGGATGGATACAAAGCTACTGTAAGCAGTTGCTAGTGGGCATTTTTGACTGTTACGACTCCTCTCGCACCACAAGCAAGGTGAAGCTTCTGGTATACTGAATGTTTCGCATTTTGCTCAGTATGCTCCTCGCTCATGAGCGTAGAAGAATCTCGTGGGCTTGTTTTCAAATGCTCAAATCACTTGCACGTGCACCGTTGTACACGCCCCGTCCATGTGGCAGTAAAAATTAGGTTTTATGTGCACCACGTGCATAGATGTCTGCCGACTTTCCAGGTGACGAAAATTACGTCATGGGGACAGTGCGTGGACCACCTCAGAACGTGGACGTGCGAAGTATACTTTGGGCTTTAAGCAGCATGGCGAATCATTGTCAGTTGAAAACAAAGATCATGTAGACTGTTTATATTGCAGAGCATATTACATGAAATCGAAATTAACTCTATGTAACTTCTACATGAATGTTATAGATCTTATTTTGAATGACGTGAATCATTTTTTGGTTTTCCGATAAAACAACAGGCTTCTCTAATTAAGTCTGCTTAACCCCTAGTCCTTTCTTAAAACCCATCACAAGCTCACTTTAAGATCTGCCTTCATCTAATCAACAACCAATGGATGGAACCAAGTCCAAATATGCATCAAATAAATGTCTTGCTTTTAAATAATTGACTCCGGTTTCAGGGAAAGATATATCCCAGCATGCATCTACATTGCATCGACATTTGTTAGAGATGTGCTGTAGCATTGGATTCCAAGTATTGTTTACGAAAATTTGTTCGTTATCTTTACGATGTGTGAGTTTATGTATTTTGATGTAAATATCTGTTGAACAGCATCCTGTTTGCTTGAGATAATTTG
Source organism: Rhodeus uyekii (assembly GCA_037043235.1). Classification (NCBI taxonomy): domain Eukaryota; kingdom Metazoa; phylum Chordata; class Actinopteri; order Cypriniformes; family Acheilognathidae; genus Rhodeus; species Rhodeus uyekii. The sequence continues at coordinate 3,030,170 of JAWRVZ010000060.1, forward strand.
CAGGTTTGCAAACCTTTTATAAATTTCTTCTGGGTGAAAGTGTAAACATCAAATAGGCATCTCTACGATGTACGGGTACACAATGGGTTTAGTTAGATCGTAAATGGAATACAATAGCACGAGTTGTGCGTTATCTCTTCAATGGAACAAGTCAATCTTGTATGCAATGCAATGCAACAGCACATGTTTCATGTTATTCTTCAATGCACAAATCAATAAGCCAAGTCTTGTATTCACTGCAATACAACAGCGTATATTTTGTGTTATTCGGAAATGCACATGGGAAAAAGTCATTTCTTGTGTGCAATGCAATGAAACAGAGCTTCATGTTTGCGTTCAGCATTGTTCAAAAGAATGAATTCATGCATGTTTTAAGGCCAGAAACATACTTTACGTAGGCACAAATGTTTGACTAAACATATTGCTAATGTGTTGTGGTCGTAAGAAATCTCGTTACGTTAGATATTTATGTATAGATTTATCGTACCAAAGAGGGGCTAGTTATAAACACCAGTTTCAACTTCCTTATTTCTTTTCATAAGGTTGTTCCACCCTGACAGTAATAAACCTGAAATAGACAATCGACCGTAAAAAAACACTCTAAGCTTTTAATATCTGCTGTGTACCCCTAGTGGTATTGCTGGAATAGCTACATTTCGGAAACCAAAAATGTGCACAAAGGAACAACGAGCCTGCGTAACTAGAAGTGTTTGCATTCTTTCTACGTTCCTGAAGTGTTTAGTTCCAACGCTAATCAAATACAGCTGTGCTGCTAATCCTGAGGACTTTAATTACAGTAGTGTTTTCAGGTGTGTTTGATTAGGGTTGGAGAAAAACCCAACAGGACAATGGCCTTCAGGACTGGAGTTCAATAACCCTGATTCGTCAGGCAATTCACAGCAAACCTATTCACCACAAGAAGAATTTTGAATAGAAACAATGCTTTTCTATGAAGCTATTCACACCCACGATGGAGTTCGGTTGATAAAAGACTGCAGTATGATTATTTTGCTGATTTACAAAAACCTCACTGACCATTAAATTCTAGCTATTTATTCATTCTCACTCCCTGGTAGTTCGCATATGTCAGTAAGATATCTATGCATTTGCATTCATAAAATGCGTTTTAGATGATCTACTCTGTTGTAAAAACATTCCCTTCCCTAAATATCAAAAGATGCACATTATACATCAGTTCTAAGCTTCATTTACATTTAAAAATAAAATGGCATAGGTGGAAATGACCGCATGATGGTTTAATCTTGACCTTGACTAGTCGCTGATCATTCTTGACCTATAGAGGGCGCAACAGGATAAGAAATCTTTGAAGTCCACTTTTACGCTCAGTTTCAGTTAAAATGACAATTATACTCCAAGCGTCCACAAGATATATTTGATTATACCGTCTGGATGCTCAAAATTGGTAGGTTGAATGTATGTTTTACACAGCTTATTGTACAGGTAAGTTAATCGCCTAAAGTTAGAGAGACGCTGCCAGGTGCAATTCACATGGACTCACTCTCTCTCACAGTAATGTGTAAATAAATGTTGCTATATTTCAGAGTTGCTTCTTTCCTGTAGCTCAATCAGTTGAGCATTGGTGCTTAACATGCCATGGTCATGGGTTCGTTCCCAGGGAAAGTAAGAAGTGATTTAATGTGTTCCTTGCATGCAGTGTAAGTCGCTTTGGATAAATGCATCTTTTACATTTACATAAATGTATATTTCTCAGATTTCTGATCAAAGAACTGATTAAGAAATAAGCTGGTTTGATGGAGCAATAGCCTTTTTTGCAGCATTGTGTCATGTGCCATGGCAGTGCACAAGGCGACCCCAAGTCGTGGTTCAGGAAGATTTGTTTATTGATGTTCATTGCTAGTAGTTGACTTGACTTCTCGAAAAATTCAACAAAAATTCAAAAAGTTGTTCAACTCCTAGTCTCTGGTGGACAATGCTACATACAAGCGTAAATGAGATCCAAAACATTTTGGGATCTGATCAGCTACGCCAGAAACCTCAACAACCTCCTTTACCTAAAGGTTCAAGAATGAGAGTAGTCTAAAGAGGCCATTTTTACAACAAGTGTTGAACACTTGTGAGTGGTCGCGTTCAAACCAGGTGCAAACAAGTTCAATGGTTTTGTTGTTTTTATGGAACTCATTAAAGATTTTGAGAGACTGCGAGGACGACAGGCAAATGGGATATGAACTAGAGATGCACTGATGTGTCGGCCACCGATATTTGTGATCAATTTAATGTTTTTATTGTGTGAAGGCTTTGTGTAATGTCTTTTGCATAATCCAATGTTTCTCTCCTGGTAAAATATTTAAATGCTTGCTGAAACAAAATTAAATCTGTGCAAAATCTTATCAGAACTCGAGAATAAGGACTAATTGGGGCCTGTGTGAACGACACTCAGGAAGTGGTTTTATGCCTTTTAAATATTCAAGTGCAGGAAGACTCTAAAGAAATTCCTGTCTTGGCGAGTATGTTTATCAGCACAGTCGATTATGTCTTAAAAGAACATCAACAGTTGAGAAGTAAATTGCTTGTGTATCAGTATATTGGATTTGTGCAGGTCTTAAAGTGACAGCAGTGTAGTATTGCATTAATGTTAATAAAAATAAATCTCCATTCTTGTCTACCGTATTTTCCTCACCATAAGCCGCCGTCGCAATTGCGGGCCCAGGTCTGCACTTAATCCATACATAAGGCGCACCATACGGTCTACAAAAAAAGGTAATGGAAGCAAAACAGTGCTTTTTATTGAACTTTATTCTACTACATAACCGTACACTCACATTATATTTTAATGCACCAAAGTAATCATCTTCTGTGATCATGATTTCACCATCAAACATGCAGGTGTTGAACTGAAATCTGATAATACAAGCTTCCTTGAGCATATTCCCTTATCAATCAATATTTTTTTTCCACACCTCAAACACCCACCCGTCATGTGAAAAAAATCAACAGTTTTCCTGGTGTCGTGATTAGACAGACACACACAGGAGCTTGCAGCACCTGGAAGATACATAAAGGAACCGGGAAAATACATGAAGGGAACTGAATTGTATTTTCCAAGTTCCTTTAGGCATCTTCCAGGTCCATTAAGCTCCCCTGTGTGTGTCTATATGTGTATGTGTCTTTGTCTAATCACGATCCTAAATCTCCTCAGCTGTTTGTGCTGCTTTGTCTTTGTCAGTTGTGAACGTTTCTAGGTTTGTGTTACGTGAAGAGTGTGGATGTTCCTTGTTTCCACTAAGAAGTGCCAGTTTCTGTTGTATTTCAGGTATTTTGGTTTTCGTGTTTCTTTGAATAAAGCTCTTGCGTTTGGAACTTATTCTCTGAGTCCTGCTTCTGTATCGTTCTCGTTGGATGACACCTTTAATACATATTTCATTATTTAATTTAAGTGTACTCAAAACTTCTGTGCACTTTCTGGGTGTTTACTGTGTTAAAAGAAATCGACTGATATGGGAATATGCTCAAGGAATAATGAATGCACCCGACGGGGAGTCAGGAATTATGTTATGAAATCAACATTTCTGCTGGTGTCTCATCCTGACGAAGCTCAGGAAATGTACAGTTTCAATCCATATCACATCCTTTATACACATTATTTCATTTTCTTTGTATTAATTTAAGTGTACAAAAAAATTGCGCGCATTCTGGGTGTTTGCGGTGTGAAAATAATATCGATTGATATGGAATATGCTCCAGGAAGCACGTAGTGACGGGGGAGTCAGATTTCAGCTCATTCTCTCAGCAGCAGTAAACCTACCGGAGGTGTGGCGGAGGTAAGCGCGTACGTAGTGTACGTATTACGTAATGTTCTGTGATTGGTTTATCACTGCCAGAGTACGTAGTGTACGTATCACCTCCCTGTGTCAGCGGGAAATGTTCCGACAGTCAATCAAACGGAGCGTTTACCAAAATCACACAAAAACAATTTTATAGACTTTGGAACGCAGTCCACACATAAAGTGCACCGGATTATAAGGCGCACGGCCCATTTTTGAGAATGTAAGTCTTTTAGGTGCGACTTATAGTGTGGAAAATACGGTGAATAACCCATGTAATTGATTAATGTAGATTTAATGTATACAATGAAGAATATTTACTGCTCAAATTAATAAACACTTCACATTGTCAATCTATTTTAGGAAGCATAAGTGATTGTGAATCAGTTTTGCCTGCTTTGGTGTAAATTAAAGTGACAATGGATGTTCTGGAGAGGCAACAGCAAAACAACTCCTAAAAAGGGAATGATTTTGCAGGTGGTGGTCATAGACCATTGTTCTCTCCTTCCTGGCTGATTTGTCTTTAGCTTTGTTAGGGACCTTATCATTGTCTGTTGCACAGTATCTGCAATCCAAAGTTTCACAGGAAGTCCTGCTCCTCCAGGATGGCACATCTATACCTGCCGTCACAAGGAGATTTAGTGTCTCCCAGCACAATTTCAAGAGCATGGAGGAGATACATGGGAGGCAATAGCCCAGCAGCAAGACCAGTATCTGCTCCTTTGTGCGAGCAGGAGCACTGCCAGAGCCCTTACAAAATGACCTCCAGCTGGAACTGGTGTGCATGTTTCTGACCAAACTGTCAGAAACTGACTTCTTGAGGGCTCCCTTACTGCTGTTAGGTACTGGGATGAAATCCTCAGAGCCATTGTCAGACCTTATGCTTGTGCATTGGCACTCCTGGTTCCATGGATCCAATTCATGTTCAATAAAAATTACTTGATGCAGCGATAAACTAACTAGCTTACCTTCATACTTGCGTTTTTGAACGTTTGGCAATTTATTTTATTCAAAACTCTAATCAATTTTGATTACAAAAGTAAAAATAATAGCTCAAGTTATTCATATTGGTGTCAGAATAAAACAATAGTTAAAAAAAACTATATTGGTTAATTATCTTTTCGTCCTTTTTCCTGAATCACTGCTACTGTGCAGTCTGGCATTTTGATGGCAGCCATTTTGCAATTTATAATTGGACTGTTGTTTCTGCACTTTTTTTTTTTTTTTTTTTATGTTACGTGCTTTTCTTTTGGTAAATTACTTGATATATATTTATATAACGATACCTTTTGTTATATTATTTTGTGGCATGAGGTTGATATGAAAGATTGATGATTCATCTCACTCGCAAATTAGATCTTTAGAATGCGTCAACACATCTTGCTTCATCTGCTTCCTGTCACTCTTACCTCCATTTTCTCTGTCAGCAGACCAGCTGAAGATCTTCAGGAGTGAATCATAAAATACTTGTATCACTCTTGGTTTGAATAGACCTTTCAGATGTGATTCATCTCAAAGTCATGGCAAATGGTTCCTTATTATGTTACTCATTAAATGTAGTGTTGTCCGAACTTTTTACCCTGGGATCTTCGGTATGGGACGTACATGTAGAAGTCCTGCCCACAGCTAATGACTGTGTCCTATTAGAATGGACACAGCCTGAGTGAGAAGCACAAAGTCTGCCATTTCTGTATCTTCCATGTAGCAACTGGAGTTGTACATTGTCTACGCCAAATGTTACATGTGTACTGAAGAGAATACATGTTTAAACAAACAAGCTTCAGTTTGTTGCTCAAGCTGCCACACCCGCTCAAGCTTCACCTATATTGCAATTCAGTATGTAACACAAATGCAATAGCATGTCATAAAAGCTAGATGACAACTTAAGTTATAACCGTAATCTAAACTGTACCTGTTCTATCTCCATGTTGTCTGGCTCTGAAGGCGTCTTGCAACAGTTCCCACACGAGCTCCTGTACAGCGATTTATAGGTGGAATATGCTAATTGATGGTTAAACTTCAATATGTTCATCTTTGTGGTTTTCCTATGAGCATTGAAGTATCTTATAATTCTTCTAAGAATCAATCAAACCAAGAGAAGAATCAACAAACACATACAATCATCAGATTGCAGTACATTACTTCTCAGACATTCCACGACCCAACAAGTTCTGCATGTTGAGTCATTGAAAACAAGGTCTGTTAGCGTCTGCATTTAATGTGAATTGGTAGACATTTTTGTGACGTTAACGAAGTTTGATAAAATTGATGACTGTTGGTAGGGGTTATCATCACCCTGTTGATCAAAATGTTGATTTTTGTTCTTCTGTGATAAAGTAGTTTGGGTGATGTAGGCGTTGTGATTTCATTAACATTTGAGTATCTTGAGCCCTGTCCAAAATTACATTCCTTTGCCTTTATTGTTTGAATCGTCAGTCATCACGTACTTCATCAATTTACTTTGGAAGCAATCCCACTTGGTATATTAAGACTTGTTTTCGTAGTGTATTTTGTTTTACGGTGTATTTTTTTTAAATTGCTTACACTTGAAGCAAATGTAAAAATCGACCCGTGTTCATTGTAGTACCTTTTGCTTTTTTTTAAATATTTGTTTATAGGGATGCACCAATGAGACCGCTGGTATGTGTAAGAAACACTTTAAATCTTCAATGACAAAATTTGACTGGAGAAACTCATTTCAGCTGTATTCAATCAAAAGTCACAAAATTAATAATGCAGGAGCATTTTACTTAACTATTTTAGCGCTGTCACTAATGATTATTTTGGTAATCGAGTAATTGGTAAATTATTTTGTCGTAAACAGAATGAGAACATTGATCCATCATGCCTTGTTACTACCACTGTGCAGGCTGGTGGTGGTGGTGTAATGGTGTGGGGGGATGTCGTCTTGGCACACTTTAGATCCCTTAGTGCCAATTGGGCATCGTTTAAATGTCACGACCTGCCTGAGCATTGTTTCTGACCATGTCCATCCCTTTATGACCACCATGTACCCATCCTCTGATGCTGCTTCCAGCAGGATAATGCACCATGTCACTAAGCTCGAATCATTTCAAATTGGTTTCTTGAACATGACGATGAGTTCACTGTACTAAAATGGCCCCACAGTCACTAGATTTCAACCCAATAGAGCATCTTTGGGATGTGGTGGAACGGGAGCTTCGTGTCCTGGATGTATGAAACTCCATCAACTGCAAGATGCTATCCTGTCAATATGGGCCAACATTTCTAAAGAATGCTTTCAGCACCTTGTTGAATCAATGCCATGTAGAATTAAGGCAGTTCTGAAGGCGAAAGGGGGTCAAACACAGTATTAGTATGGTGTTCCTAATAATCCTTTAGGTGAGTGTATAAAAATAGTGTGGCTGTGGTGTAACTTAGAAACACAATGAAGCTGAAGCTACAAGTCTGCCCATGCATTTCAAATCTGAGGATATTAAACTGAATTTTATTTAACATTTTCTAAGACCATGTCACGTGTTTTGAGAGATGGCTAATAAAATAATTATTGCTCCCTTGTAGTCTATTGTCTATGTCTGGTGTGACGAACTGCCCCGTTCATGTTTCTATTGTTCTCACAATACAAACCTCTTTGAATTTCTTTTTTCAGAGACTATTAGCCATTACTCTACATTATTGGTTTGCTTTCACGTAGATTTGATCCAGTATACATTTATTCACCTATTATAAATTGTCTTTCTAGAAAATAAAACAACTTATTTGCGTTATTTTGACAAAATGCATCATGAAATAAACTACATTGTGCAGCAGGTGCATTAGAACTACAATTGGCAACAAGCTACAACAGACAATTTATATTTGCTTTTAGTCAACTCACTTTAAACCACCAACGAGTGTTTACAATAACTGTCAATTGCGAAAAAGTCAAGATGTTTTTGTAATGTTATTTATAGTCAGGCTTTCCTGTAGCTCAAACAGTAGAGCGTGGCGCTTGCAACTCTAAGGTCATTTGGTTCGATTCCCAAGGAAAGCAAAAACTGATTAGTATGTTTGTGTACCTTGAATGCAATGTGAGTCGCTTTGTATAAAAGCATCTGCCAAATGTATAAATGTACATTTATAGAGGTTTATAAGAAGCTCTGCAACTGCTTAGGATTTCTCATGTAATCCTTTGTTATCAAAAGAAGCCAAATCTCATGAATTTCTTTTGAACCTGTTTCTTGTGTTTGGAACGGACCGTGAAGGTGTAATGAACGTTCGAGTCCAAGGGCAGGCACTGGAAGCCGCAAAGGGTCATCAGATCGTTTTAATCGGTGGAAACTAGAAAAGATTCTGTCTAAAAATAAAATAAAACCAATGAAGTAAATGTGTCCAGATATGAGTACTTTTGGACTAGAAGCACTAATGAATGCTGGTTACGCTATGTAAACACAAATGAAACATGGCAGACTAAATATCAATGTTTGTTCTATTCAAAACCTTTAAAAAAATACAGATTATTTTGAACTCTTTACGTAAATTTAAAAAATGTCACTTCAATCTAGTTTTATAATAAACTAGGTTTTGTTTTATCTACTAAATGTATGGAATCTGGAGTCCAATTTTGATACTCAGATGTTTTAAAGTGAATTTAAACAACAATAATTTGGCGGCTTTCGGGGATCTTGGCGTTTAAAGGGATTCAAATGCCTATGAGGCAATAATATTTGGTTTACAAAAAGTATCAAAAGCATGTGATAGCTTGGTGATTGTTGTTACACTTTACTCCTTGTTTAATATTGGCCATTAAATACAAACGTATACTTAACTTTACTCTTATATTATACTCTTTAATGTTTGCCCTCTTCTTTTACGATAAAGATGCTGCAGCCACTGTAATTTCTTGAAAAAGAATGTGTGGATATCAAAACGTTCAATCTCCGAATGAAGGTTTAAAATTTTATTTTAAAATTGCTGTGAACAACAGTTTGCATATGTACTTTTTTTTTTTTTTTTTTTTTTTCATTTCATGCATTTGGCAGACACTTATTCAAAGCGATTTACATTCAAGAAACATTGATATACTAATCAGTTCTTGCTTTCCCTGGGAATCGAACCCATGACCATGGCGTTGCAAGCACCAAGCTCTACTGTTTGAGCTACAGGAATGCCCCTTTAGAATATTTAGAAGCATACTGATTTTCTCCTGTGTTAGTGTTGGTTTATAAATAATAGCATTATACTATGTGATCTTGTGGCATGTGATCTCGACACGTAGACGCACCTGGACAAAACAAAACAGCAGACAGACTGAATGAAAAACGTAAATTCACTCTCTGACAGTAGGTGGCACTTGTGGAACCGTAGCAATCTAGTGATACCTGAACACAAAGACCTTTTGTGCTAGAGAATCAAGCGTACAGCTATTTAATTTTTATAGAATTTAGTTTGAACTTCTATTTTTGCAGTAGCTCTGTATATTTCTATGTCATCACGGTCAAAGAGTAATCGAGTATCAAAAGAGTAGCGGGTGAAATGGATATATGCACTGTAGAGTTAGAAAAAGTTGTCATGGGCATTCAAATGTTTGAATTGGATGCCATAACAAATGTTAGTAGAACGAGAAGATTTTCAAACGAGCGGTTTGTTTATAAATCCGTAAGATCTTGCGTTCATGCTGTGGAAATCCAAATTGGAAGACGAAAGGCATCAAGTGCAGTGCTGAAAAGAAGTGGGGTTACATAACAAAGGCAAGAGGAAAAGAAAATGTCACCCAAAATTTCCGGGAAAAACTCTGAAATGGAGATGGCTGAAATAAAACAAAAAAGCAAGAATCAGAACCCGACAGTTTTTGCTGTAAACACACGGTCTGCGACTAGCTGGTCCACCGATACACGTCACACTGACTGTACAACTTCAATTTGGTAACAACACCACAAATTGTTCACCCCTTAATTTTTTGTATATTTTAGTTTTAAGAATTCCTTTTATTATTTATATAACTGGAAAGTAACAAAAAATACTGAATACTTGATAAAAAAAATACTTAAGTATTAAGTATTAAGAATACTGAAGTATTCTTTACTGAAGATGCCATTTTAAGAAACAAACTGACAATTACATGCAGGGGATGTAATTTAATCTAAATAATAGAAAAAAACAGGATTTGCATTCTACTAATAGAAACCGTTTAGTCACTGGCTTCATAAACCGCCGTAAGCAATTGTCTTGTCAATCATCTCTCTCACCTTACTCTCGTCACACGAGGAGTGAAAACTGACTCCTGCTGCTCTGAACTGGCTAGCAATGAGTTCAGATCCATGTCCAAACTGCATAACCAGGATGTTGGATTTAGTTGAATCGTGGTAGTCTTTAGACCCAAATCGGACCCAAATTGTTTTACCAAACTACATAACTACATCAGTCAAGACGATGTTAGATGTTTTAGGAGTTTAAATCCAGGTCTATATGTGTGAAGATATTATAATGTTTTGGCCAACTCGGCTGGATCTGTAGTGTTATAATTAAACGCACTTCATCTTTTATATGCATAAACTCCAAAAAATTGTTACTGTATTTAAAGAAGTTAACTGTTCTTTGTTTGCGTTGCCCAAAATATCAACATTGCTCAACCGATGGTGTGTGTTTGTGATGGCAATGCAGTTGGGAAACCTGTTTGAAAACAGCCATGTGTTTTTGCTAATCAATTTGTTGATATTATTGCAGAATTTGCACTTGACCTTTAAAATGCTGTTTTTCATATTAGTTACTATAAACTGTTATTCATATGTGCATCTATAAATCATCACCCTAATATCCTTTTCGTGTCCACAGACACCTGAAGTCCTTATGCATACCAGCTGTGAAGGTACACCATGAATTTTGAAGAGCAGGACATGGGGAGGGTAGTTCATTCCTGGGCCAGATTTGCCCCAGCGGGACAAACTGCCCTGGAAGAGGCCCTGAGGGTCTTTAACCCCATGTCCAAAGATCTGTCGAACACTGAGAGACATATGATGTCCTTTCTTCAAGAGCTGAGGAAAGAAGGAGCCAAGCCTGTGATTTTGAAGAGCAAAGATGTGTACGGATACACGTCTTGCACCACCGAGCCACTCACTTCCAAGATTGGCAACAAGGTTCAGAAAGTGCAGAAACCATTCAAGAAACGAGGACGGAAGGGTTTGAGCAAGGCCAAGGATGTGAATTACTCTATGCTCAGTAGAGCAGCAAAGGACATTCTCCTAAACCAACCCAAGATCCTGCTTACCAATCTCTCGGTGGACCGTCTTAAGCAGAATGTTGCATCAGCAATGCTAGATAAACGTTCTGTTCAAGCGCAGCAGTGCCTCAAGTTGACAAACATAAAGGGGTTGCCCGGAGGCCACACAGCAAGGTTGCAAATTCACTTTGGTGCTGATTCGAAAAGTGCACCCGGTTTTGCTATGGGACGGCCACTGGATCGCTCTGGAATTCCACATTCTCCCACGGAAAATGGCAGTCAGACATCAAACGCTGTTGCCTTGGACAACAAACGTGTTTTGTCGTGTCCGTTCAAAGTAGACGATGCCCTTATTGGAGACTCTGCCCCTGTAGTCTGTCAAAATGGGTTCGGTCTTAAAGATGGTAGCATTTATAAGAACATCGAAACAGTATCAGGTAAACCTGACGTGATGACCAGTGGTCTAGACAATGGTTCAGTGAGGAGACTCCATTTTCAAAGCTTCAACTGGTCGCAGTCCACACTCACCAATGGACAAGATGTTTCTAGACTGAATGGCAATGGTCTCGAGTGGAAGGTTATAAAAGTCGACGATTCCGTCACAGACGAAGAGGTGAGGAGGAAGGCACAGAAAATCTTGCAAGTTAACTTGTCGCCTGTGATACAGATCCATCCCCTTCTTGACTCTGTATAGACTCTTACTGGGGATATTTTCGTTTCCTTTAAGTTTTCTTCTTTTGCAGAGTTGCAGGTTTTTTGGGGGTGGAAACAAACCCTAGGTTAATGCTGGATGGGAGCTTTACAGTTACCTCCAAATTTTGCATTATCGTCAAGTAGTTACTGACATCATAATCCAAAGATGGGATGCTTTTTTTCTGCTCTCACAGTATTTTTTTTCCCTGACACATCCCAACCTACTTTTGTTTTTGTACTTTTATCTAACTTCTGAAGGATTGGACTGATGAACAAACCCTTATTTATGACTATGCAGTTCCCAGAATGCTCCTTTTGTTGGAATACTGTGGGCATGGACTGCAGTCTTACTGAATTATGGGAACAGACTGAATTTGTAGAGTGATTTTTATTACATGCTACTGCTTGAAAAGACAATGATAGCTTAACCTAAGTTGGTCTTTATGGTTTTCTACATCCTTGGATCCTGTTGTTGTCAATGTTGCCCAGGTTTTTTTTGACATCATCAGTTTTGAAATATGTTAGTCTGCCGGCATAGACTGCATAAGATATTTTTTAGATTCTAACATGTTCGATTTCGGGGCACTTTTTGCATATTAATTTAATTTCAGGGCAAAATAAATGGCCTTATTCTTTGAGAAGAGTGAAAAATAACTGAATCTTTGTACTCTTTCCTTCTCGATGTACACTGCTCATAAATTCCTAATGTTTATTTTAATGTGCCAACCCCGGTGTTTCATTTCTTTTCAAGTTTTGTTGGTGCCATGACCACAAGGAATTGCAAAGATTTGAATAAAATTGCTTCATTTGAGTTCTCAGCATCCTGTCAAGCAGTGGACTTGCTTGTCCATTGATTGAACGTACCTCAAACACTTGAATGGGATAACTAATCCTGTAGTTATGTATATTGTTCATTCCATACATCCAGGAGTTGGTTGGTCCACGTTTCTGTTTGTTGAATTGTAGCCATCTTGATTGCCTTCCAGGCGTTCAACCAGATTAAGAAAATCATAAATCTTCAATACGGCAATCTTGAATCAGCAGTAAAAGGTGTCTTCTAATAGTAATATCTTATTGGAAAAGGCAAAATACATTCAGTTTGTCCATTTAAGTCTTTCTCAAGGTATTTTATTAATGTTAACTGTCTGTCTCGCCAGGTTTCATTTGAGTATGTTCATGATTTATATGCGTAGAGCAAGGCACGACAGGATGGATATTTGCTTTTTGTGCACAAGAGGAGGAAGAGATACTTGAGATTTAAGTTAACATCCAGCAACACCTATGGCATTCGGTTTCTAAAGGTTTTTTTTCTTCCCTTCCCCATGCTACAGTGTATGATTGCAGTGCAGCAGTTTGTTGGTGCCACAAGGCAAGCGTTTAAAGTTTGTTAGACCTTTAAGTTGTGAGTTAATCACGTATGAGTACTGTTAAAGATATTTCTCCACATGCAAAATACAAGCAGAATTTATTTTCCTGTTATTCCGTTTTTATTTCCATCCAGTTGAATCTGTGACACTCAAAAACTGTAAATGTCAGTGTTGTATCTTTAGTTACTGTTATCGAGTTGTGAATTAAAATATGTTTGAGAAATGTTTGGTGTGGGTTACTGGGTCCCATTGTGTCCTTTTTAAAAGAACGGGTAACATAAAATCAAAAAGTATTTAAATTTTTTTTTATGGTACAATAACATCATTAGCTCTTTTTTTTAAATCAGACATGGACATGGTTACACATTATGGGTAATGAAAAATGAAATAGTTCCTAATCTAAAAGCTGCTATGTTAAAAGCAGTTTTGAAATCGCTAATATACACCAAAAAACTGCACATTTTGAGTTGGATATTAATATGCCAAGTTGCGTGTTTTGCCATACTGATGTTACTGCTACAATATGGATCTGTTGGATTAAGTTTTTGTAATCTTCCTTTTATATTAAATCTCAAACACCAAGTCAGAATATAAATGTCTTAGATGATTATCCATCTTATCCATTCCAGTGCTTTTGTAAAAGCTAGATTTTCCACTAGGATGTTTCTTTCCTTTGGTCCAAATATTTTCCAGCTTTGCAAAAGAGAAGCATCCCTTAAAACATGGTGCTTCTACCACCATTCTTATCAAAAATAGTGCGTGCCATCAAAGAATGAATGTTTTGAAAAGTCTGGTCTCATCCCACCATTTTGTCTTTGTTTCACATTACAGTAACTCAAATTGTTCGGCTTGAATGACGAACTGATTGCTGAATCTCTCACGTGCCATTAGGCAAATTCCACCCATGATGTGATATCTTTCTGCAAAGGCTTTTGTCTGCATTTGTGAAATGAGTAGGGCATTTGTTGCCTTGTGTACCATTTCAACCATCTGTCATGGAGGACCACAGTTTCTTTGAAGTTGCCATAGGCCTCTTGGTGGCCTCTATTTCCCTGGCTTTTCTGGTCTGGGCATGTAAATTTGGAGAAATGCCAGTCTGGCCAGATTAAAGCAAAGCTGCAAGAAGCAATAATTGTAATTCACTGTAGGGTCTTTAAAGTCTTTTTTTTGTTTTGTTGACAAATGACATTTTGTGAAAGGGAAGATTTTTCCCCAATAGTTCTTGAGGCCAGGTTGTTTGGCTTGAGAACAATATGAAGAGCTATGTCTCGATATCAAACACTGGAATATACAACTCTAGAAAAGCATAAGAGACCACAGCAAAATTACCAGTTTTCTTGATATGTTTATACACGTGTTTGAGTAAAATGAATAAAAAAATTAAGCAGTTTGGCTTGTTTGATGGTTCTTGGCCTTCCATCTTCCTCTTGCTCATATTCCTCCAGGTCTGGAGTTTAGGTTAGCAATGAAAGGGTCTTGGTCTGGTGGTTATTCATCCACACCTTGATTGTCCTGATTGTGTGGCATTGAACATTGTTCAGTGTGAAAAATGGAAACAATTGTTCTTCCAGTACAACCATGTCATGCATTCATCACAAAGACGGCTCTTAACGATTCCAGACTTCATGAAGAAACCCCAGATCATCACCAGTCCTCAACCAAGAACCTTGAAAACCTTTGCAATCTGATCAAGAGGAAGGACAAGGTTGCAAGCCATTAAACAAGGCCAAGCTACTTGAATATTTGTGCCGGGAGAGACCTAAAATCACTCAACAGCAGTGTGACTTCTGGACTCTTCCAAAGTTAAAACATTAGTATTGTGCAGTATTGTCTTTGCAGTTCTGGAAACATGGCATCTTTTTGTTATTTTGACCAGTTTATTTTATTTTTTATGAATCAGGGGTGTTCGATGAGGGAGACAGTCTAAATGACAATATTTTAAATTGAAATATGAAAGAAATGTTGTCAATAGTTTACAGAGTAAAACAAAAATGATAATTTTACCAAAACATATACAGTAATACCTCGGTTTACGAGTTTAATTCGTTCCAAGAACTCGTAACTCAAAATTTTCGTACACCAAAACAATTTTCCCCATAAGAATGCAACAAAAATCACTCGATTCGTTCCACATGACCATAAATGCCCATTTTAAATATTTTTTTGGTTTTACACTATTATTTATAGTTCAAATTATAACCATTAAGATCTCATATAAATACTAATTAATAATTGACAATTAAACTCTAAAAATACTTGACAATTTACTGTAGCGCACACTTTACCTTTGCAGTAGCGTCGTGATGGAGATGGGGGGGTTTAGATTAGATTAGATTAGATTAGATTCAAGTTTATTGTCATTACACATGTACAAGTACAGTATAACGAAATGACGTATGGAGCAAGCCTCCGGGCCGCAGCCTTTACCAGGCGCCGCCACGCGCTCTCCAGAAATACAGAAATACAAGAAATAATGCAGTTTAGCAAGCGTTTCATAGCAACACAAACAAGATAACAAGACAAGTCACAGCACACGTGGTCACATGTTGGAATTTTTTGTGTGGTGGGAAAGGGGGTAGGTAAGGATAGATAAGGACAGGCAGACGGATCTGTGGGAGCGAAGCCATAACATCAGATGTTTTAGTTCAGTTCTATGGTTTGTCCTTGGAGATAAGGCAGTTCCCAGGGAAAGAGAGAGATACCAGGCTGTCAGCTGACCTCCCAACCGAGAGATAGGGGGCAGTTTTTAATCCATTTGATGATCTTCGGTAATTTGTCCGGATCATAAACAATCAATCAATTCTGGTCCTCAGCGTTCGCGTTCGATCCTCGTCTAACCTCATGGCCGGTTACAGTCCGTGAAAGTTCACCAATCTGACTCGCTGTTCGGACTGCTTTGTTACGGTTCAGTTCGCATAGATTACGGTTCAGTTCCTTAATCTGTGTCATTCTCTGATCTAATTCCTTCAGTCGGTCACACACCGCCTCGAGGCATTTCTTAATTTCCACAGACAGCGGCTTGGTGAATTTGCTCGCAGCTGTCTTACCAATTTTTTGATAGGTCAGGGCAATTCCAAAGCCAAAGAATAGGAACCCCGCTATCAGTAATCCAATCATGTATAGACCTTCTGCATCTTCTATGGACAGTGCCTCCAGGCACAGGACCCGCCAGCTAATCCACGGGTCCATCGCATACCCAGCAGCAAAAGTCCCGTCCGGGCAGGTGGGCTCTCCCGGAGAAGACTTTCTTTGTGAAAAAATCTTATCAATCGCGCTGATTGACCAGTTAATCAATTCCATTTCAGTATTTTCAGGAGTCCAGCAAGCAGCGGGTCAATAGCGATCACAATTAATGTTAACAACACGAGGTAAAACCGCTGTGAATCACTTATAAAAGTATCACTGTGGTGAATGATGCAACCAAACCGAGCGATGCTGAGAGAATGAACGAGTGAAGGGGTGATAGGCTTTGTGAGAGGCGTTCGTTAGGATATTTCCAGTAAAAATGCATGCGAAGATGCTGAGCGTTAGGACTTTTCCACACAAAAAATGCGTGTGGGCGAGGGAAAAATTGTTTGCACTCTGATACAATGCTCGTACACTGATCACTCGGAAAACTGAGGTATTACTGTACATAGTAAATCCAGATAAATACATAATGAAGCGGTCTCCTTTTTTAGAGCTATATATGTACTTACACACTGTGCATGAATCACGCTTTCATAAAATGCTTAGAGCTTTTTATCCAGCCCTCTGGATCCAAGAAACTGAAACTTCCTTTAATGTAGTTAATGAAAATAACCTATTTCATTATAGCCATAGTAGTAGCCATACCCTCTACTTGCATGAAGTCCGGTTCAATCTTCCCACTCTGATGTCATTCCAAAAGTTAAACGACATTTACCAAATCAGTTAAACGCAAACCCTACCCCACAGCAAATTTCTTTGGTAATCAAAATAAAGCAATCACCTGTCAGGATCCTCACGGTGATGCAATAGCTGATACACTGTTGTTGTTTCGACTTAAAAAAGTAGGTGTTTGTACTGCCTTAAAAATGTAAATATAGTAAACTTGAAATGTGAAGTAGTACTAAGTGACATCTTGGAAATTTGAGTTGACTAAACTTAAAGTTTTGAGGCAGCACAATGCCAGGAGGTGCTACAAATGCTACATTAAGGTTAACATTTGAGTTTGGGTTAGGGGTTTGCTAACTGGTTTAGAAAACATTAAAGAAAAATTATTTCGCAAAGTAGGTTTTGGGGAGAAAAACAGACCCAATGAATCCAATTGCATATGCACTTGCATTCCCCTTTGGGGTGCGTTAAGTTTGCTCTCTCTTGGATTTATTGTTTGGACTAGAGATATTTTGGCCTCGACAGATAGTAAAAAATAAATCCTGGGTTTTAACACCTCATTCTTGAAACTCTAATAATAACAGTTCGACACTGTCACACAATAAATATTTAGGGACTGAACCAAATCCACCAAACCAACACAAGGCCAATCCGAAACTTCTGGTCTCATTACCACATTCTTTCTTTGGCATTTGAGGAACTCTGTTTGGCATGACACAACTACAGATTGCTGAATTATTCAAAAGACTGCAACTTCTTTGGAGCTGACATACGCCTCTTGGTGGCTCCCGAAGGCCTTAGAGATGTCTGTTCTGGGCATGTGGTTTTGGTGGATGGCCAATTCTGGCCACATTCATAGAAACTGATGGCTAAATGCACGACCGATTAGACACTGTAACAACACATGCAATTTAGCAATTTACATAATGTTGCTTTGCAAACAATACTGATCATAACCTGCATGATTTTGTAGATGCGAGTTGGTAGAAGACTCCTTTGTTTAATGTGGTGCTCAGACCTCTACATAACTCTTCTTTTGCCATTTTGTTTTGGAGTCCAAAATTGATATTTGCTCACTGAACACTCAAATTTAGCGAGCCACTTTCTTCTCCAATACCTAATCACTTCTCCACATATTTAAAAATGTGTTAACTCTCAAGCAAACACCTCGTCACCTTGACTACATGGAAGGCTCCTCCTTTCATACATTTCAAAGAAAACAATGAAAGGTGTGACTCGACAGATTTGTGAGTGACCCGGATCCTCTCTGTCTGGAGAGGGGATGGGTGTCGCTGCTTTGTTGCGGAAGAGCGCGATGAAAATGGGGGATGGGAATGAGTGGAACTGGAAGAATGGAGGAGGAAAAGCCAAGCTATGAATACACTGCAGTGCTCATTAGCCCTGGGTCCTAAAGCCCTCAGGTTATTCCCCAAATGATAGAAATTAGCAAAGAAAATGTATATCTGAATGGTCAGTCCATGATCAATGTATGATTTTTTGAACCAAAACTGTGTAAAGCTGTTAGGTCTGTTTTTGCTTGCCAAAAATAGCTTCCTGTATTACTGCCAATGATTGATATACCATATTATTTCTTCATTATTTGCAAGGCAGTGCTGCACTGATATTAATCAAACATATCATCCTTACAATTAATCAAACACTATCTTCTTTACAATTTGTGTTTATGATAAATTCAGCCTGAAATGCTTAACACACACACACACTCGTATTAAACTGTAATTTGTAATTTCTGTGTGGGTGCATTGTTTATTTGTCGTTTTTTGTGACTGTTATACTTTTGAAAATATTGAGACTGAACTTTGACAATCTCAATATTCGCAATTAAAAATTAAAACAATAGTCGCGATTGGTCTATTTTCTTGAATTCAAATAAAGACAATAGTTGCGATTGGTCTACTTTCTTGAATTCAAATACATTTGGCTGTGGTTAGTCTCTGCTTTCTAGCAATAAATAAATGTAGTCCAAAATGTGCATTTATCTCAGTTCAAACTTTTTTTTATTTACAATTTTAACTTGTTTTGCCATAACCTTAAATCGCACACTAAACTCAAATCGTTGACTCTTCTTTTCTTCTTTTATCTTTTCTAACCCATTGCAGGTCAAAATTAAAGGATGTTGTTTTCCAATCAAGTAGAATGAACAGGTGGTCGTTGTCCTCTGGGGAATTTTCACTCTTCTCCCTCCTGCGTTACGCTTCAGTTGTCTGCAATATGACTGAACAAGACAAAAATACTCTTCTATTATGTCAGTGAGACCTTTGGGATTATGCATTGCAGTTGGAGATATTAATGAGACCCTAGGTTTGAGTCCCTGGACAGTTGTTTTTCTTTACAGCAAATTGGCCAAGAAAAGAACCCTTTCAAAAAAAACAGGTAAACTAACAAATGTTCCCAGTGTTTTTAGCACATGTCTTTATTGAACTGAAAGCAATACGGTAGGCTTATGTTGTCTTGGACATAATTAGGGTCTTTTATTTTTAGGTTCAATCATATACAAAAGTGTTGAGGTCACGTCCTCCAGGCAGGGTTTCTGTAGTAGTTAGCTGATTGCAGGAAAACAAAGGAGGAGGAGGTCCTGTCTGTAGCTGTTTGTGCTAGTCCATGAGGTTGGGTGGGTCGGGTAGGTCTGTAGCAGCTGAATCCTGAAACAAACCAATAAAGATAAGGATAACATATCTAAAAATGTGTTTGACTAGTAGAAATGGTCAAATAATGGCAAGTAGTTAAAATATTTATATACTTATATATTTACCCCAAATGGTTCTGCAAATGCCCTGTAGCCGCTGTATAAAGGGTTTGGTATGGATACTAAAGCAGGGTTTCCACCATCTTTTGTGGAAGCACCATCTTCATCATCATTCTGTTGAACGATAAATAAGACATTGCGTTCATTCATCTTTTTAGGTATATTTTGTTGCATCATTAATTAAATTATTTCGTTCTCTGGGGTTGAATTTTTCTGGGTTTTCATTTGAAATGATTTCACTTCAATTGATTTCACTGCTTTTTATCCCTTTCTTAAATCAGATATACTATACATTATAGGTGTCAAACTCAAGGCCCGCGGGCCACATCCGGCCCGGCGTGTAATTATGTCCGGCCCGCGAAAGCATTTTATTAATGGCCCGCAAGATGTCCCGCGCTCCAGCTGGCCCGCCGAACACTTCCTGTATTAAACAGGAAGTGGCTAATGATGCTTCGCGCTCGCGCTAGTACCGCGCGATTGTTATGGTCAATTATCCATAACTGTTCAGGCTCGGTACACAGTGCTTGTGCGCGAAATTCAGGTGTTGATCATCGGATGAGAAGAGCCCGCCCTCATGGCAGAACGTCTTCTTGCATGATTGACAGGTCAGACAGCATATCAGCGCCAGCTGTCAGAGTGATACTACAAGCGCCAGAAAGAAAATACAGCGCAAAAAAAAAAACATTACGTCCTTAGGGATGTAACAAATATATTGAAATATTATTACGTGTAAAAAAAAATTGTGATATAGTTTGTAAAATCTGCTATAACCCACGGGTTATATGCGGGAAAATACGGTATATGTTTACTGACATACTATCGGTATACCCGTGTGTCTCATTTGCGGAGCTAATGTGGCAGTATTTAAATAATTTAATAAGACGGCACTATGAGGCAAATGACATAAGAGCAAATTCAACTGAATGATTTGATTTGTTATTGCTGAAAAGCAAAAATTGTATTTAGATTTCCAGGTTTTGTTATGCAGCATGTCCATATTTTGAATTTGTATAATTTTGACAGGATATATTTTTATGGAGAGCAAAATCTTTTATATATAAATCTTTTTAAGTTTTATATAAAATGACATAAGAGTAAAGAAATTTGAATGTTTGTTCTTTTAACTTTTACTTACTTTTACTTACTTGTTTACTTTATTTCTAACTTGTATAATTTAGACAGGATATATTTTACAAATTTTTTTAAGTATTTTTTAAATATTTTTATATTTTTAAGTTATTTAAGGTATAAGTTGATTTATTCCAGAATAATGTTTCTGTCTGTTTTTATTCACATCTAATTTAAAAAAAGGTAAGTTTTAAAAGTTTAGTTTTAGTGTTTTCAATAAATGTTTATCCTGTTCGGCCCGTGACCTAATTTTTTTTTGGGATTTTGGCCCCCTGTGCAATTGAGTTTGACACCCCTGCTATACAGCAATCCCTCGCCACTTTGCGGTTCAAGTTTCGCGGCCTCAGTGCATCGCAGATTTTTCAAAAATATTCATTGATAAATAAAAGCTCAAAAATACCGCCATATCGGCAGCCGTTTAGAAGAAAGCAGCGTTGTTTTATTGTGATGCGCGAGAGAAACGGTTTCCCAGGATGCAGACAAAGAGAGAAACTCTCAGGGGCTTTGGACACACCCACGGCACAAGATACGTGATTGGTTTCCGGTGTGAGATCGACGAATGAGAGCACAAGTGGATGTATCCTGTGAGCTGATTGGCTGATCCTACTTTGCAGATTTTCACCTATCACGGGGGGGTTCACATTTACCTCAATAAACGAGGGATTTGGTGTATGGTGTGGGAGTGGCATAGGTTAGTTGTCATAAGGAACGATAAAGATAGAGCTGCTAAATCTCAAACCTCTGGGGAAACACCTGTTTTAATCAAACTCCAAACATAGGAGAGACAGAGCTTGTAATAAAACCAGAATCAACATTTGCTTGGCTTTTCAGAAATGGCAAGAATTGAGAGATTTGAATAGATGTAAAAGCAAAGTGGAGATGTAATTTTTATTACTCAACAGGCGAGTAAAGTATTTTATTGAACAGATAAATGACCATATATATCTCCATAACAGAGTTCACTGTAAACCATTATCTGATGTGAAGGGTCAAAGTTGTCTGTACAGTCACACAGAGCCGAAGTACAACCAAAACAATATTCTTCTGGAAAAACTGCATTTTTTGCAGGTTTTTTTTAAAATGCTAGAGTACCAAAAGTTAAATTGTGTACCTTTAATCAAAATGATTCAAACAAAACATGTTTTTAGGAATATGGTGTAACTGGTCTTGAATCATGTAAGAATCGGAACCGGAAGATAAATATCTGAACCTCCATTACACCGACTTACCTTGAAATACTGGAAGCGAAAGGCATCATTCTTGTGCTTGAGCACATAGTACGCAAGCCCGGCGACAATACACACTATGGCGATGACGATCAGCACAGTGGTCACTGCGACACTGCTGGACTGAGAGATTGGAAGGACTGCTGGCACCTAAAAATTAGATTTATGAGTTTATTTATGAGTACTACAACTACTATGGCAAACAGGATGTTGATTTGCTTTAGCTAGTCTGGTGACATTTTAGATATTTTTACGTTTTGGAATAGATGACTTGAAGGCTGAGTGGATGGATAGATGAAAAGTGCAAAGCATAACTGCTGCAATCTAGACCATTGATGCAATTATCCATGATCCTCTCTAATAAATGCTGCCTGTACATCCATAAAGCAAAGCAGTTCTCCAATATGCTCCATTGTAGTAATACAAAAGTGGCCACTTACTGGAACAGGTGGAGCTCTCAAAGGCCCATCAATGACATGGATCAGACCATTGATGGCTATAATGTTCCAGGCCAATATAACCTTCTGATTCACCAGTTTTTGGGGTTGAGAGTCCTGTGGAAACCAATAAAACATACAGATTGCTTGACATTGTCTACAAAGTGATCCCTAAGCGGTGCAAAGCTGCTGAGGTTTGTTTACCTCAGCCTGATTGGTGGAATTGGAGAGAACCGTTACAACGAGGTCGGTGCCCAGGCGAGTCCGGATTACTGTGTTGTGCTTCAAGTCCTCGTAGTAGTTAAGACTATTGATGGTGGATATATGATACTGCAAATCCCTCCATGATAAGGTCTGAAAAATGAAATGAAAGGGTGTGTCCAACTGCTTCCTCCTTCCTTTGTTTTCTTCCTCTGTGTTTTCTCTGATTCATCCACACTTAGAAAAATAGTTTTGGATCATATTGATAATCACCTTGTTTGCTGAGAAACCCTCGTCCTGAGGTACAAAAACTGTAATATTTAATGATTTGTCGGACAAGGACTTCAGCAGGTTCTTGCCCTCCTCTTCATCTTCGGCATACTTCAGTAAAGTCTGTAGAAAGAGACCGACAGGAAATGTGACTCCATTGTTATGAAATTCATTCTTGTGAAAATTAAAATTCAGATGAATATTCCTGGTTGGATATGACTTAATTTATATTGCCAGCAATTAAATGAAGTCTAATCCCTTTAGTTGATTTTCATTGCTTCTTTTTTTTCGTTCTTTCACAAAATGATTAAAATAACTTGGGAACTTGTTTAACTATTTGTCTATTTTTCCTGAGCCCACGCTTTCCATCCTGTTAGTCTTTTAATTACAAAAGCCAGTTCCTTGATGACGTCATCCCTGAGGAAATAGCATTATTTTTGGAGGGAAACAACAGCACACACATTTTCTGCGTTTTAGAAATGGATTTGATAAACAATGTGATGTTTTGTGGTGTTATCTGAAACATTCATCCTATTTGATAAATTCCTCTTTGACGAACTTGAGAGCTTTATTTCCATGCTTTTAATTTTCTTGACATTGGGTAAATAATCAATAGATATAACTTGCAATTTATTATTACAATTATGTGTTTTAATTCATATTTAAGTGACTGACCAAATCATATTTCTTGAATACTTAATATTTTGTATGTTTTTGAAAGAAGTTTCCTATGCTCACAAGAACTGCATTTATTTGATAAAATATTACAGTAAAAATTATTAGAATTTAAAATACTGTAACTGCTTGCTTTTTTAATATATTTAAAAATTTAATTTATTCCTGAATTATTTATCAAAGCTGATTTTTCAGCATCATTACGCCAGTCTTCAGTCACATGATCCTTCACAAATCATTCTAATATGATAGTTTGCTGATCAAGAAACATTTCTTCTTATTATTAATGTTGAAAACGTATTAGCATATCAATGTTGTGTTGCTTCATATTTTTGTGGAAACCGTGATACATTTATTTGATGAACAAGAAAGATCCAAATAACAGAATTTATTTGAAAAAATTTAAACATTATATATGTCTTTACTGTCTCTTTCAATCAAGTTAATAAATTCTTGTAGAATAATTGTAATAATTTCAGTCAGAAAACCCCAATCTTTTGAACAGTAGTATATATAAGTGAGTTTACGGTAATGCACAGTACAAATTTACTGCAAACACTGTAAATGGTGACATTGTATTCTGTGGTTCGAGGTTACTTACTGTGTAAAAAACTGAAAAATTGGAAGTGGAGGCAACAACCGAGGCCAAGTCTCCATTACAGAATTCCCCACTTCCAACGTATCCAGGTCCACATTCACAAGACACCTCTGTGTAAGAGAAAAATGTCCATCATTTGACATCAAGACTGTTTAGAGATTGTAAAATGTTAAATAACATTCAAATGAAAAGCGTTTTCTGACAGTCATACCATTCATCCTGTAGCAGTATGCATCGTACGGCCAACTGGCATTGACTGGGTCTTTATACAACACAATACCGACATGATTGTCGCCACATTTAGCAGAAGGAAACCGGATCGGATAGCCCACTTTCTTCCCATCCATCCATCCTGCCACACAGAGATGCATTCCTAACTGGAACCATAAAAAGCTTTATTTTATCATGCAAACTAATCAGCCATTAATTAGTTTTCACTGTCACATAATCCTTCAGAAATCATTCTAATATGATTTAGTGCTCAAGAAACATTTGTTTTTATCAATGTTGAAATCAACTGTTTTGCAGGATTCTTTGATGAATACAAAGTACAAAAAAGCTTATTTTTTATGAGATATAAATTGGAAAAACAATTGGCTAGAGGTAAAGAAAAATTACATGAGCGAAATTCAATTTCAGTAGGACTCTCGAGTTTCGAAGAAGGGCGAAATGGTCTCCCATGCAGCTTTGCTGATATTTAAATTGGTCGTGTGAATTTGCCGCACCAACCAACAGAAAGCTTGGTTTGAAAGTGACTTTGATGAGCGAGCTGTGATTCATACATTAACAAAGGATCTTTCTTGGAAGTGATATTTTCTGGCACCTTAAGCTCAAAAGCTGTTGCTGTCACGACACTGTAAATGCAAGGTGTGTGCAGTCTTAAGTTGGGGTCACCTGTTGTGCATCAGAGAGCTGCGAGACAGAAGCAAGAGTGGCTCCCTCGGCCTTACAAGCTTCCTGTGCTTGGCTGAAATTCAGTTTATACTTCCCCTCAGATGATCGCAGGTGGAAAACACCCCCCGTTTTCGCTGAAACACAAGAATGAAAGCCTTTGTTTTTGAGGTAAGACACTACAGGACAAAGCTTTGTTTCATCCATTTTGAGATTTTGGGCTATTTGGACCATTTTCAGACCAGTGGAATTAAAACATCCCATGTGTTGATCTATTTGCGTCTGTAGATTTCTATTTAGTTAGTCAGAAGTGTCCAGTTACTTACACCAAACTTTGTGTCTTACCTTAAATTCTTTGTCAAATCTTTGTAAAAAAACCCCCAAGAAATTGTAAAATCGTACTGTGGAAATGAAGGTCTTTGCATGTGGCTTTGGGGTCGCAGCCGCCGTTGTTCTCCAGACAGCGGTCAACAGGGGGCACCACTTTCTCCAAGCACTGAATCCCGTTTCCCACGTAACCTGCGAGACATTCGCATCGCCGCTCGTTCTGCCACAAGGTAAATGTTACACATTTTATTTAAATTTAACAGCTCTCGCCAAATAACTACAATGCAAATCAGAAGTTCCACGTACAGGTCCGGTGAAAATGCATTCTGCAAAGTCGCTGCAGCCACCGTTCACTTCCTCTACACATCGGTTGATGGGCATGCAGATTTGTCCGTCTCCAGAGTATCCGCTCCGACATGAACAGTTTACACTGATACCGGTCTGCAAACAGTCCGCTGCATCGTGGCAGCCTCCGTTATATTCACTACAGAGATCCGGGGCTGAAAAACAACAATCAAAAATTACAAAATGGGAATTACAATAAGTTGGGAATCATCCACAAGAATTGTATACAGTGAAAAAAATGAATTGTCTTTTTTTCCATTAAACATATCTAAAAATGCATTTACTTGGAAAAAGACTCTTGAAGTCAATAATTTTCTTATAAAAATCATCTTTTATAATCAAAATGACGTTTTTTAAAACAATTCCAGTTTAAATAATTTCTTCTTGCCTTAAAAGAGCTTGAATGTAACTCTACAACCTTTGCTTCATCTTGTGCAACATTAATGAATATGCAAATTAGTCCCCGCCTCCAATTAATCATAGTGGCTCAGACTCAACTGTAGTAAACACTGCACAATGGCAAGTGGAAATATTGGTTTAATTCATATATGTTTGAACAAGGATCTGATGAAGAAGTGGAAGAGTTAATTATACAAGGTCATCTAGAAATCGATGAATCAGAAGGGTAATGCGCTTTATGTATCGCTCTCTACAATGTCGTACGGGTAACTGACATGATTAGCCTTTAGCTTGACAACGTTATCAAACAGCTAATATTGTGTTGCTAATGTTACACAAACCATGTTCCCATTCGTCATCGAAGAGTCAGACAGCTGCCTTCTGAGAATAAACACCCTTAGGTAGAAATGCTTTGAACAACTTTAAAGGCGAAAGGCATATAGTTACTATAGCTACTCAATTGTTCTGTCAGATTCTTAAAGATGTTCTTGTGTTCACTGTTAAAATGTCCACAGAGCAAGAAAACGTTTGCTGCAGGGAAATAACACTGATAGGAAAAGCCCCTCCCCACACACTGATGGGATTGGTTACATGTTTTTGACGGTAGGAGAGAGGGATCGGTTTCAAACCGTGTTTTTGAGACTTATTTTAAGGAGATAATACTCAGCAATGGTGTTGACTGATGAATATACACATGGTTTGTCTTAAATATGGAGAACAACAGTAAAGATGGTATTCCAGGGACCAGTTTATGGCAGGACCTCGCTCTAACGGGTGGTATGGAAGAAGATGTGCCACATTGTGATTGGATCCTTGGTAAATGAAAATAAACAAATGTTCAGCAACATCAGAAAAGATTCTAAGACATCTGCCAGACACCTTTTACAAGGCAGGGAATTTCAGCACAACACCACCACCAAGGAGAGGACTTCTCATTAGACTACAGTTTGAGTCTAACCACCAAACCCATTCCTAAGGTTTCGGCAAGAACTGCCACAAGAATTATTTTTGGATGGTGGAGCAGTGGTTGAAGCAAAGAGAAGCCAGAGAGAAGCCATCTAAATCCATTCATACTTTTTCTTAAACTGAAATAAACTGCAACACAACTACTTCATGTTCATGCAAAGTACAGTTTATGCTAATGGTTATTGACTGTTAACACAACAGTTCACAGAACAGATCTACAGTGATCCCTCGTTTATCGTGGTTAATGTGGACTGGAACCCCCCGCGATAGGTGAAAATCAGCAAAGTAGGATTGGCCCCCCAAGGAATTTCCGTATATATGTGTGTGGGTACCAGAATGTTTAAAATATGTATATGTATACTTTAAATATAATTTAATTAAATATTTTTAATTATACCTTAATATTATACATTTACTCTCTCTCATACGATACGTATTATGTGCTCTACACTCATCAATGACAGTAGTATCTTGAGACTCCAGTAATGACGACGATGACAGACCTGTGCGGTTCGATGAATGATGATGATGATGATGGTGTTACTGCACTGGTATAATGAGGCCTTTAAATCAGTTCGGGAAGAGCCTCATCGTCAGATATCGGCGCTGGATCGTCAACATTTGCTTCTGAGAGAGGCGAAGAGGCTCCCACTCCACTCATGCTCTCATTCGTCGATCTCACGCCGGGAACCAATCACGTTTCTTGTCTGAGTGCCGTGGGCGTGTACAAAGCCTCTGAGAGAGTTTCTCTCTTTGTCTGGCATCCTGGGAAACCGTTTATCTCGCATCACGATGAAGCAACGCTGCTTTCCCCAATACGGCTGCCGATATGGCGGTATTTTTGAATTTTTATTTTTCAATTCATATTTTTTAAATATCCGCGATGCACCGGGACCGCGAAACTTGAAGCGGCGAGGGATTATTGTTTAGCATACGGACGATGACTGAATTTCATTTCTGTTACATTCAATGCTACTCACTGTATCCGTGGTAAAGAAATAATTCACGGGTAAAACGTTAAAGAAAATTAGCTCCACGCTAAGGTGGGCAACACTGTGGCTACTTTAGACAGCAGTGATCAATCACATTCCAGGATTGGAAAGGTGCCAGATTTCAAACTCCTCATCAAAGAGGGATAAATATTTCCCCCTGGTAGACACACCCTTGTTCAGCATTACCAACTTGACAGGGAAGGAGACACTAACAGAAACACCCTGTCATGAGTTTCTGACCTGATGAGGAAAGAGACTACAAGACAGTTGAGGTTATATTGCTTTCGGTTGCACTCTAGCTGCAAAGGGCCCCAGCATTGAGGGACAACACCTGACCCTTATGATTATCCCAGTCCACAAAGAACCTCTATATTTGCAGACATTGCCAGTTCCACACAGCTTGCAAAAGATCCTGTGAAGATTCAACTGATCCAGCTCTTCAGTCCACTCTATAAGAACCTTCTTGGCGCAACCAAATGCAACAACTTCTGGATCACAACTCTACACCTTTCCCACTCCACATTACTCGTTTCACCAGTGGAAGACGTCTCTACTGCCGGACTGATCACCCGACTGTGTGAAACTTAAATATGAACTTACTAAACCTCTTTCTAGAAATCTTGGTATAAGTTCATACTGTTACAATCTCTAGGAATATGTGTTTTGTTTTTTCTCTGTGTGTTTTCTGTTGCAAGAACCTGACCCCCATGGGTTCATCCAGTTGTGTTTGTTTCAGTCAATCGCACACGGAGACCTGAGATCACCAAGATTGCGGTTACACAAAAATACTTTTTTGTACTGCTTATGGCTTTTGTTGTAAAGCTTTTGCTTGTTTTGTTTTTTCTTCTTTTTTCTTCTTTTGACTTCATAAAGTTCATGGGCCTCTCTTAATGCTTGTTTTATTGTAGAATTAGGAACAGGTTAGGGGCCTTAACACTGTCTAGTAACACCAGGTAAGAAGTGGTTGCCACCCATTGTTTTTATTTTAGTTAGTGGTGGCAAACTTATTTTGTGTTTTGTTTTCAGTAAGCATTTTCTGACTTTAGTTAGCTGGCTTTTTGATTTTCCTAGCTTCTTTTTGTTGACAACGTTCTTTTTCCCTTTTCACCTTTTCGTGGGTTGTTCTACAAGGTTGTTCTAGTTGGTTTATGTTGATATTCCTTTAATACCCTTAGGCTAATAGGGACTATTATATACCTGCAGCATATGCTTTTCTAACTTGTTACCTGGGGTCAGCTTGTTACAAATTATCTATATATTATTTGTTTAAAGATAAATAAGCATTTTTTATCACCATTTTGCCAAAGCCATTAGGTGATTCTCCATAATTCTCTTCCATTGCTACATTCAGTTCAGCAGCATTGCATTTATCCATTCTGTGTTCACATCATTTTTAATGTTTCATTCAGTACTTTCCTTTTTATTGCAACTGTATTCATTGTGTTGATGATCAAAGACTAACAAATCCTTCAGATAAATCAGCTGACCCACTCCCTCTAGTTAACATTAAATCTAAATTATTGAACGGCTCTGTTGGGAGTATTCTTAAATTATTAAGATGGTATCCTTAACTAGTGCCCAGTATTGCAAAGTGGGAGAAGTCATCTGATACACTCATCACCACACCTTCAGTTACACCTGATCAAGATTCACGGACTTCAAGTAGAAATCACAAGATTTCTTCAAGATTCAAGTAGAAATCACAATATTAAGTATATTAAAAGATACCAGACAGGCCTGTAAACAACATTAAAAATATTTGTTCTGCACAAAAATACTAAAAAATAATATTTTGATGTCTAAAGTAAAACTGATCATCGTCAGATTCAACAGCTCAAACGCATATATTTTATTAAATGTCATTAGGATACATGACGTGAATGTCTTTAGCTTAAACCTGAACTCTCTCTTTTTATTATTAATAAAAATGACAATAGGACATTTGAATTAGGATAAACATCTTTCAATCAATTACCTAAATATGATATAATGATAGTTCTAAAAAAGAGTTCTAAATATAAAAGAAAAGCAGAGTTCACATCAAAACTATAATGAGAACATAAATCAGAATCCATAATACTTAGAATAGAATAAACGTAGAATAAACAGAATGATATTGTGCATTGGTGTGAATGCTAATATAGTTATCATTATGGTTATCATTCTTGTTCTAAATACAGTAGATGTGATTGATAACTCACCCGTGCAGTTGATGCCATCTCCTGCATAGGGGGGCACACATTCACACTGATTTTCAGGGAGGCATACTGCGTTGAGATCACATGTAGGAGAGCAGACCGGCTTGACTTCTGATAAATAACAGGAAAGTGTTAGTTAAAGAAATGCTTTAAACAAAAAACAAAATGCACTTGACAGAAATCAAATTAGAATTTAAGTTTAAGAATTGCTATAAACAAATCATTGCAAAAAAAAAATCTAAATCTGAAAGTTTTTCAGTATAAAGGTAACTTGTTTCAAGGTAATATAATTATTAATCATTAGTTAAAAAAATGCAATGAATATACAAGAAATATACTTATTTTTAATAATGATTTGGTTTAATTTGATTTCATCTGAATGTTCTCAAGTAAATCTATCTTCTTATAAATACTTTTTAAATTATCTAAAATACTGAAGGTTTTTTGTTTGTTTTTGTTTGCAGAATAGAAACTCAAAATTTTTGCTGGTGAGCACAAAGAGCGATTGCAAAGTTTGTTGGGGGAACTCAAATATGTTGCGAGTGAATGCAGAGTTTTTTCAGGGAAGTTTTTTTTTCCTCATCATGTCCCTTTAGGAGCTCCATATAATTGTCAACAATTTATTTATTTTTTTAAGTCAAAAAATAATTCTGTGGTAATCTACGCAGATTTTGTCTTGGATTTAACAGCAAACATTTTTTAATTTTCCAGCACAATTAATAGTTTTCCAAGTGAAACCTGCTCTTACCGATTTTTGATTCACAGTATTTACCAGTCCATCCCTCTTGACAGAAACACCTGCCAACACCATCCAGACCATCTTCACACTTGCCATTGCTGGTGCAGTTGCACGCTGTGAGAAAAGATTGTGTTTACAGCTATAATTCAAAATTTATCAAAGTAGAGTAGTACAACGACCATAAAGATACTTAAAGCGAATATGTGAATATTTTGCAAACTAAATTAACTACCCATGTATATAGATTTATTTATATATATAATATTTATTTATATAGTATTTATTACTATTACTGCCCCTGAACCTGCATTTTTAGTAATGCAAAAAAAAAAAACATGTTTTCATTACACAGCAGTATCTAAATGCACTCTATATTTAAGCAATATAAATTTCCTTGGGAAGAAAAATATATTTTGGCTAATTTTCTACTTTTCTTCTTTAAGATTTAGATTTTGGTTTAAATTTTATAATATATATTTTGACCTCACTATAATTTGTTAGAAAAATGCTAAAACAGATACACAGAAGAAAAAACTACTCAAAATGGTATCAGCCAACTGGCCAGTAGATCCATTTTATCTTCTTCAAAAAGCCATTTTCTACTGGCAAATCTGTTAATTTTGTACCCAATTCCTGCATATTATCTAGTACTCTGCATAATTATTCTTACACTTTAGTTGTCTGATTTGCCTGTTCACTCATTGGACTGTTTAGGAATAGTTGACGGTTTTAAAACAGGGCTGAAAGGGTTACCTGTGCAATTTGGCCCAAAATGATTCTTTTCACACAGCTCACAGCCTGTGCCTATGAAACCACTGTGACATTTACAGCTCCCTGTGCCGATGCGCCCGTCATCACAGTCTCCATGCTCTCCACACGGTGCCTCGAGACCACCGGGACACACTAAACCCCAAACCAACACACCGTTTAACACCCACTGGCTGCATGACTTCATGCAACATTCAATCAACCTCTCGCTTTCCGTTGGTTAAATTCTCACCTTGACAGTCTCTTCCGAAGTGGTTTTTACAGCACTTGGCATCCCATGTCATTTTCGTGCATACCCGATTACAGCCAAGCCAATCTCTATAGGAGTTGTATCCATAACCGTACGAGTACAAACCGTAATAACTGGGCCGTCTGTACATGTAAGGGGAATACGGTCGTCTACATATGCTAGTTCTGTTCTGTAAGAAGACATCAGTCTGGATCAATGCATGTTACTTTCGTAAAAGTGTGCGACTGATTAGCACAGAAAATACGTTTGGCTTGGTTAAAGAAAATAACAAAGTAAGTCAATAAAGTGCTGGCTGGTGAAGTTATGTTAACGCAACAGAACCACTAATCGATAATACGCAGATACTCACTGTGTCATCTGATCCGATGGGACAACGGGGTGGTGAAGTGCAAGAACCACAGAGTCCCTTAAAAACAAACATTGTTATAATAGCGTTAGGATGGTTGCACCAGTAGTGGGACTACACTAAACAAAAAAAATTCACTTGTGCTTATCACTTATGGGGATTTAAATATCTAGGAACATGAACATTATCTCAGTCTCAAGTTAACAACAAGTTTTGTACCTTTATCTCTGTGCTTGAGAAGTCATCGCAGCGAGCGCCGATGCTCGGCGGCTCCAGAAGCTGATCAATCCCATGAGCGACTCCTGAATCGAACTGCATGTTTCGTACTACGATTCTGCCATTGTTTCCATTGATTAAAATGTCACCCTGAAAATCAGTCAATGAGATGTGGGTCTTACAAGAAAACGGCAATGAAAGAAACATTCAATTCCTTCATAATGGCGCATAATGTAAATTCCAATCTCACTTTTCAGACTTTTTTTGTTTATCAGGATATGTAGCTAAACTGGCTTAGGTCAAGTTTGAACAAAAGATGAATTAGGCTTTTCCCAAAGACAAATATGTATTAATACAGCAATCCCTCGCCACTTCGCGGTTCAAGTTTCGCGATCTCAGTGCATCGCGGATTTTTCAAAAATATTCATTGAAAAATAAAAATTCAAAAATAAAATTTTAATACCGCCATATCGGCAGCCATATTGCTGAAAGCAGCGTTGTTTTATCGTGATGCGAGAGAAACGGTTTCCCAGGATGCAGACAAAGAGAAAAACTCTCTCTGAGGCTTTGTACACACCCACGGCACTCAGACAA
The DNA here is from genome assembly GCA_037043235.1 of Rhodeus uyekii. Classification (NCBI taxonomy): domain Eukaryota; kingdom Metazoa; phylum Chordata; class Actinopteri; order Cypriniformes; family Acheilognathidae; genus Rhodeus; species Rhodeus uyekii. Next base: position 3,063,401 of record JAWRVZ010000060.1, read on the forward strand.
GACATGTGATTGGTTCCCGGGCGCGAGATCAACCAATGAGAGCACCAGTGGATGTATCCCGTGAGCTGATTGGCTGATCCTACTTCGCAGATTTTCACCTATCACGGGGGGTTCTGGTCCACATTAACCGCAATAAACGAGGGATCACTGTATATATAATAATAAATATTTTATTCCACAGATTCATTCCAGAAACAACATTTTGAAAAATCAAATGTTTTAAACGAAAAGACAAATATTGAAAATACTTACAGTTAAATCTTTGTTGCATCTGAAGGTGAGCTCTGATCCAAACAATGTTTCCAATCTTCTCTCAGCAGTAAGAGCAACAGCAACTAACTGAAAACATACATCCAAAACAGTTTTGTGACCCTTAAAAGAAAGTACTATGGCGGTACCATGTCATCCTGTCAAATGGTAAAAACATGGTACTTTAATATAGACTTTATTAATTTCATAATTTCACTGAATTCATTTAGTTTGAGTTTGAAATACCCTCTGGTCGCGGATGATGTGAGCTTTGAGGTAGGCTTGCAGCTTGTCACGATGGTCTTCACTGTACAACCATCTCTTTCTGTCCTCTGGAAGTCTGTTAAAAACATCATCTGTTGGCCAGAACATGGTGAATGGGTAAAAGGGTCGATGCTGCACCACATGCATCAACTCCGCATCCTGTTTAAGTAAAGACACAGGCAAGATGTTTGTAGGAATAATGCATCTGGTCGAACAACCAAAAAATCTGAATATACAGCAAAAATATTACCTGTAGGAGCTTGCTGAAGATTTTGAATCCATATTGTTCAGCAGCTGTTGTAATGTTCAACTGCAAAAAATTGAATTTTACTTTATGGAATGCTATTTTTATTATTATTTTTTACACTTAAAGAATGGTAGCCGTTGGGTGAGTTACATACATCAGTGCTGATATCTGCCTTCCCTGTTAGTTCGTACGGAAAGAGGACCTTGTCTATTATATGTATGACTCCATTGGAGCACTCAGTATCACTGGTGATGATCTTTGTATTGTCGTTGATGTACACAACATCCTGAGAGATAGAAGCAGATGGTTCAAATCAGGATCAGATGAGAAATTAACGTTTCCAGTTAAGGGAATGGATTTGCAGAGGCATTTTTCATCTTTGTAAGGGCCATTTTTAAAAATAATTACCTCATTAAATGTATTCAATTAATTTAGTTATTCAATCAATAAGAATACTATAGCGTGTTGCCAATAAAATGTTATCAACATCAACAAAAGCGATTTTTACGACTACAAAATTGGCACAGAACCTGCATCTGACATGGTTTTATTCTTTTCAAAGGTGGAATACTTTTTTTTTATATACATACATGTATATATATATATATGTATATATATATATTATATTTATATAAAATTTACCCAAAACTTCAAGTACTTACATCACTAACGCTGAAGCGTAATTTATATCCACTACTGGTGACAACTTCCTTAACAGATTTGAGGTCTGATGCACTCAGTTCTTCACAACTGACAATGTGGTAACGCAGCAGGTCTGCATTTTGACTTCTATTCATCCATGTTTCAACCTGCAGAGTCTGACAATTATATGAAATTAACAACAGAAAAAAGGTTAATCCTTTTTACACAACTTCAAAATCAATATCGATATACTAAGAAATTACTTTTTCTTTTTCTCAACATTGGCTTTCTGAAATATCAGGTTATGAGGTAAGCATATGACATAAGAAAATTTCTCAACACAAAAGATGAACTGACTTATGTTTTTGTGCGATGCAGTTTGTGTGAGCATAGCATACCGAAGCGTTTGCCACATAATCTGCATGAGGAACAAACACAGTGAAAGGGCCTTGACTGTACAAATCGCGGACTCTTGTTACCTATAATACACATATTTCACTTTATTATATTTCAAATATATCAAGAAATTCGTTCAAATTTTAAACATGCACTTACACCCAAATTTACACGCAACCACGATGCCTCGGGAATACGAAGAAGCTCCTGCAATAAACAATGATGAGATCCATTTGACGTTGTTGTTTCTCATGTTTGGTCAATCATTATAATACACCTAAAATGAATCTTAAATGATACTAACTCTACTGACAGTCCCAGAACACTTAAAACCATCTCCTTTGTAGCCCATATAGCATGTGCAATTACGTTCCCCATCACCAAGGTATCTGCAAAGAGCGTTCAGACTGCAGCCGCCATTATTCTGTAATAAAAAAAAAAAATAATGATTGCATACAAAAATACATTGTAGATTAGAAATGATTCGCCTTAATATTGTCTTTGAAATCTGTTACCTTCCGACAAGGATTAACTGCCAGACATATATGACCTTGGGAAATAAAACCAGGCTTGCATGCGCATGCAACCTGGAATAAATGTAATGCTCAACATGTTAATATTGACTTCTTAACGTTGACATTTGTTGTTTAGCATGAACTAAAAAAAAGGTGACACAAACCCTGTTCGGTCCAATTTTCCTGCATAAGGCATTTTGGTCACATCCTCCATTGTCCACTAAGCAGCTATTCAGTTCTGTAGTGAAAGCACAATTATACAGCTTTAAAAAAGTAAATGCTTACAGACAATACAAAACTGATAATTGAGCCCAATACAGAGCCTTGAGGCACACCTTAAGCACAAAGCACATGTACATGAATGGTAAAAAAATGAAATCATAATCAAGGCTGATTATTATATTACTAATAATACTAATGGCTTTCCTGTAGCTCAAACAGTAGAGCGTGGCGCTTGCAACGCCAAGGTCATGGATTTAATTCCCAGGGAAGGCAGAAACTGATTAAAATGTCAATATATATCTTCAATGCAATGCAAATCGCTTTGGATAAAAGCGTCTTCCAAATGAGTGAATGTAAATGTACATGCAATACTAAACTAACATAACCATAGACAGTAGACCATATAATAAAAATAATATAGGAAGGGAAGCATTCTTTACCGAGACACACAACCCCATCACCAATGTAGCCGGCTTTACATGTGCAGCTTCTTTCACCCGGCGACGTTTTTGTGCAGTTTGCGTTTGTGGAACATCCTCCATTGTTTGTGGCACATGGGTAATATTCTGTGGAAAACATATGCAAAGCATTCACAATAAGACCAGGAATGTGACAATAAACATGATAGTTAATTATTTCACGGTCACTGAGAAAAAAAAAGTAATGATAAACTTAGAAACGAAACACAGACAAACCTTTGCAAAAAGTCCCGTTGCCCTCATAACCAGCTGTGCAGGAACATGTCGGAGACCTTGAATCTCCTGAGATACAGCTGACAAAAATATTTTACTATAAAAACTGATGAATGTGTTAAAAATATAAAGTGACTTTGATGTGTATTTTACATACTTACTTAGCATTGACATCACAAATTCCACCACAGGCATCATTAACTACCTCTGCAAAACACATTTTCATGACGTCAAGTGCAATACGGTAAGAAACATGTTATCTAGCATAAAATGTCATAGTTTGACCATGATACTGACCAACAGAGCAACTCACTCCCTTCCAACCTTTGAAACAAATACATTGCCCATTTCCCTCCATACCATCCAAACATTTGCCATGTTCACAGTGACATTCTGCCAAACAAAACACATAGTTTTAGACAGGTTTGTTCAAAAATGTTCCAGCAACACTAACAGAATGCCCGAAGAAGGACTGTAGGATAGAAAATTGCTTGTCGATGTTACCTGACTTGCAATCTTTTCCATATCTCCCAGGTTCACACATCTCACAGGCCGTTCCATGGAAGCCCTCTTTACAGAGACACTTCCCGCTCCCGAATAGCCCATCCTGGCATTGACCGTTGTTGGAGCACCAGTTATCCACAGTCCCAGGACATTTGGTGCATTCATTCCCGAAGTATCCTGTACAACAGGAGTGGTCCTGGAAGGAAAGTTGTTATGAGCTCTGAATCAGAATCAGCTTTGACTCTGCATTTAAAAGTGTAAACCCAACCAGCGCACAATACACTGGCCCAAAAAATGGAAGCATTTCTAGCTACGCAATCTAGATTTCACACATTTTATTGTTCCAAAATGGGTCCAAGTACAAGTTTAGCTTATATATTCAGTTTTTACACAAGTAGGCGCTGTAGCAGAGGTTATTATAACTCTTCTTCTATGGTTAGTTTTCTCATTCAGGACAATGACTCTCAAGACCAGTGTTGCCAACTTAGCACCTTTGTCACTATATTTAGCAAGTATTCAGACCACTCTAGCGACACATTTTCAAAAAAGCGACTAGCGACAAATCTAAGGACTTTATCTGGAGTTATTGGAGACTTTTGGAGACTCTCTGAAGTGAAAGCACATATCGTTCTTACTCTTCTCAACAAGCGGCGAGTGCTACCGTGGGCCCCACCCCATCCCAAAGCACTCACAGCTGTGTGCAAATAAAGCCCGCCTTCTCTGATTTGATTGGTTTTCTCAAATATTTTGAAATTGGCGAGCGGTTACCGACCAATGAGTATGAGGCTTAGATAAACACACACACACCTGCTTTTGTTCTGACTTTAGCTCTGCTCAACGCCGCTGTAGATTGAAGAACCCAGTTATTAAAAGACGAGACGAAGCCGAATTTGTTGAGAAAGCACATTAGACAGGCAGAACGCAAGAAAGTATGCAATAAATCAAATTAAATTAAATAAATAAATTCATTACATTTATATGGCGCTTTTTATCAAAGTATCTCAAAGCGCTTACATGGACGGGGGAATCTCCTCAACCGCCACTAGAGTGCAGCATCCACCTGGATGATGCGACGGCAGCTATAATGCGCCAGAACGCTCACCACACACTAGCTATTGGTGGAGAGGAGACAGAGTGATGATGCAGCCAATCAGAGAAAGGGGATGGTTAGGAAGCCATGATGGACAAATTTGGCCAGGATGCCGGGGTTACACCCCTACTCTTGCGAAAGACATCCTGGGATTTTTAATGACCACAGAGAGTTAGGACCTCGGTTTTAACGTCTCATCCGAAAGATCCATCCATATCAGTACAGTGTCCTCATCACTATACTGGGGCGGTAGGACTCACATAGACCAGAGAGTGAGCACCCCCTGCTGGCCTCCTAACACCACTTCCAGCAGCAATCAGGTCAGTCTCCAGGAAAATAACCACTCTCAGCCCCGCTTAGCTTTTGTGAGCAACCAGTCTTAGGCTACAGGGTGACATTGCTGCCGGCAATAGTTACAATAGTTACTACGGCATAGTACAGCGTGATGACCTCACAAATATGCTAATTTACACATGACATCACCTTGCGACATTTAGCGACTTTTTGGCCAGTCTTTAGCTACTTTCCTTTGAAAGTAGTTGGCAACACTGCTCAAGATGGAGCTACAGATTGAGGGAAATCTTGAAGACCAAGTCAATCAAAGTTAGTTAAACCATCAAAATGTTTATAGTTCAGTTTGAAATAAAGTAGGAATATAGCGAATCTAATGTACACAACAGGAAACAGCTCTATGAAATTCTCATTGACTCAATGAAGTAAAAATGTCCAAACTTTTGAAGTGTATCTGAGCAAAGCATTACATCGTTTGTTATTCCAAACTTATAAGACTCGTCTTCGAAACATAAAGTAAGACATTTTTAACGAAATCTGCAATGTTTGTGACCTTCCATTGAAAGTCCAGGCTACCAAAGTCTTGTGGGTTTCTAACAAAGTAAATGATGACAGAATTTTCATTTTTGGGTGAACTAACACTTGCACCATCCTCTTTGAAATCAATGGATCAGCAGAGTAAACTCAAGTGTAAGTGCCTTCAAGTACTGTACATACAACAGCAATGTGCCCCTTCAAAGCACGGGGCAATCAGTCATGTCTGAGTTTGCGTACTTGTTAAGAAAGCTTCTGACTTTGGAAAATGAAGTACCTTTGATGTTCTTAAACACTCTATGTGACAGCCTGGCACCACTACTCTCTTTTTTCCAACTTTTGTCCTGAATTTACAGTTTGGCTTCATATTTCGAGGGTACTGTGGGTGTATCTGAAGAAACAAGGAGAAGAACGAATAATAAGCTTTCTCTTCTTACTTTTACCATTGTGAATTACATGAAAGTTAAGAGTGAAAAAAAACAACAATGGACCAATCTTACAGGTTTGGCATTGAAGAGGCATTTTGGTGCAGCATTACAATCTCCACAGCGGCCCTATAAAGAAATCAAACGTTCCTTAACTTTGTTCATTACGCTATATTAAGATTACTCTCAAAAGTGCCAACAAAAACGTACAGATATTTTTAAAATCACTTCTTTACTGCAGTGGTTCTGGTGGAGGTCTAAGACACGTGGGATCCCGAACACTGAGCCGTGCCTTGTCTCAGTGAAGCTTCCGATGGGAACATCATTGGCCATCGTCTGGAGTTCAGGAATAGTTAATCACAACTATTTTCATCAAAGCACTGTGTAGATCGTGAGTTGTTACCAGTTGTACAATACCTGGTTTTCAGTGTTCAGATAAAACATGATTTGAGTGCCATTTCCCAAAAACGTGTTTTTGAAGAGTCCATCGCCCAGGTGTTCAGGAAAGAGTTGCTCGCTTATAATTACATGATATTTTACGAGGTTTTGGCTCTGTTGAAAAGACACAATTTCGTCCACTTTATGATTGAGACAATCTAACATTAGATTAACACTGTTTCCATCCAAAGTTTCTTATCTAAACCAAAGTATCTGACTTTAACGAGCACAAATGTTTTCAATGCACATTTTTTGAATTTATGCACATATCAGTGTTTCAATCCAGCCGTTTTTGATGTGATAAAATTGGTGTATCCACTCACCAGTTGTGTAGAGTTTGTTTTATTCAGGTACTCTTGTATGGCACTGTCATACGGGACAAAAATGGTGTAATCTTTTGTTGGGATACTGTTTTCCAAGTCGTAAAGCTAAAACATAAAAACAACCATGTATTATGTAAAATAATCAGTTTTCAAATATTATAATTTTTGAAAATACTCAGTAAGTTATATCTCTGGATAAATGGCAGAACACACCAGTGCCGCCTGTCTGAAAAGGCTGAATGCTGGTGTGTTGTTTAGGAGCTTCATCAAAGTGGGAGGTGGTGGAGGTATATCAGAGAGTGGGGGTCGAAGAACCTGCAAGAAAACAGCTGTTATGTATAAAAAAGGTGCAATATTTCACAGAACAAGGTGAATAATATATCCAAACTAGATCTGAACAATTTTAGAGTGAGCCTAGTAAAAAAAAAAAATGGTACTACAAAGCTAGGTTTCCTAGGCCCTATGAAGGTGTTGCTCTCTTGTTGTTAGGGTGTTGCTATGCAGTTGCTACAGTTTTCTGAGTGTTTTTACGGGATTGCTATTTTCTTTTTAGGCGATTGCTATGCAGTTGCTAATGTGTTCTACATGTTTTTAGGTGTTGCTATGCAGTTAGTAATGTGTTCTACATGTTTTTAGACTATTGCTTGGGTGTTGCTATGCAATTGCTAAGGTGTTCTAAGTGTCTTTAGGATGTTATTATGTTGATGATAGGGAATTTTGGGTAGTTGCAAGTGCATTGCTATGCAGTTGTTACAGTGTTTTGAGTGTGTTTAGGGCATTGCTATGTTTTTGCTAGGTAGTTGCTAATGTGTTCTACGTGTTTTTAGGTGTTGCTATGCAGTCGATAAAGTGTTCTAAGTGTGTTTAGAGCATTACTATGTTGATGCCAGAACATTCTGAGTAGTTGCTAGGGCATTGCTATGCACTAATGTATATGTGTTTTGAGGCATTGCTATGTTTTGGGTGGATACTAGAGTGTTGCAATTCTGGTCTCTAGATAAGTCTTGGGTCCCTCCTTCCATGCAAGTCCATGGGAAATCCCACTTTCTCATTTATTGTAAATTTGTAGCACAAACAGAGTTGGATGCACTGAAATTTAATACTTTTGGTTTGGTATTTTAAAAACCAGATACCATTTTTGCAGTATAAAGTTTAATTACCGTGTCAATAATGTGAATGCACCCATTTATTGCCTTGAGGTCTGGAACAAGAATGGTAGCATTGCTGATCATGAGCTCCTAGGGACATAAAGATGAACAGGTCACATCACAGCAGTGAAAAATAACCAATTTAAGGCTTTAATTTGATCTGAGGCGTTGGGTTTCTCGGACAGTTACCCTGCCATTACTTCGGACCTCCCATTTAGTCTTTCCTATAGTCTGGACTGTTTTACCAACTTGCTGCAGTAAATCTTCAGAAGTGTAGATCCCATCTAAAAAATGAACTCTAGACAGAAAACGCATACAGAAAATGATCACATTGCATTTATTCTCTCTTGCAAACCTCAGAAATCAGTTCTCAATGTCAGTCCAAACACATACTTTAGAAGGTGAGGCAGCCTGTAATAATCCATCCAAAAAGACTCGTCTGAAGAGCTGAGGTTCTTGAAAGCAGCTTTGGCTGGAACCAAAGCCGTGACTTTCCTCTCACTCTCAAGCACATTGTGCCTCTGCAGATTAATACAGAAATGTTGTAGAATAATAATATCTGTGTAGTAAATATTGTTTTTTATCTTTCATTGACCATTTACTCGGGTAAAGATGTACTTACTTGAAGGAAACGATTGAAATCATAAAACGCAGCATTTCCATCTAGCTCCTGAAAATAAAGAACATTCATAAACAAATGAATAACCTTCATACAATCTATTGTGCATATGTCCATTGTGTACGTGTTCATGATGTTGACATCTGATTTAAAACCTAATTAAATGAAATTGTCATCTTACCACAAGTATGTTTCCATAACATGTGATTCCGTCGCCTTCATATTCGCTTGGGCAAGTGCATTCACGTGCGCCAGGACTCTTCAATTTACATAAGGCCTGGAAATAATTATTGAGCAGTTATGCCACATTACATGCTAGCATAAAGTAGTTAAAGCCTTAAATATCAGTTCACCAGAATCCCGATTATATTACTATATAGTTATTATATTACTCCGCAAGCATGAACTACAGACCAGAGAATGGCAGCCTCCGTTATCTGACAAACAGGGGTTGACGACTGTACAGATGATGCCATCTCCCATGTAGCCTTTCTTGCAGCTACATTCATTCTAAATGGAAAAATAAGTTGAATACCAGGTCAGAGCATTTAAACAACAAAGAATTTGATGAGAAACATATGAGTTCACTGAGATCTCTAACTTGATTTCAGATATAGCGATGTCTAATCCTATTGTTACGTTAAAGTTCTGATTACGATCGTTATGTTCCGGGTCAAATTGACCCTAAATAATTGAATACTATTCACAAAAAATTACACAATAAAAAATAAATAACTAAAATTAAATTTGTATAATTTTAACATCAATACTTACAATATCTTATACATCACAAAAAAATAGATTTTTTTCTGCAAAATGTAAATATTATAAATGATATTATTAGATTGTAAATTTGTGTACTTTTATGAAGCTCAAACATTAGAGCATGGATTCGGTTCCCAGCTAAATTATAACGCAGGATATATTTCTTAGAATAAAAGATGGGGATAGTTGAAAAACTGACAGCAAAATACATCTATTATTTTTTAAATTGTGGTCTGTGCCTTTAAGAATGAAATTTGCAAGTCAAATTGACCAACTAACTTCCCAACCACAATAAAAATTTCATACACACGTTCCACAACACCTCAGACTGTTGAAAATTTGATGGCATATTTATGACCCTAAATAAAAAAAAGTCAAAAATGTGTTCGGGTCAAATTGACCCGGAACATAAATGAAGGATTAGTAGATGGAAAAGTATTTAATTTGGAGCTCCATTTAATGCTTTCTAGGACACTTAGCTATTTTTGTGTTAAAGGTTATTTATTAATCCAGGTTATGGTATCGGGATCATTACCTGTCCTGGTGCAGTGGGGGTGCAGTCTGCATTTTTATGACATCCACCACGACTCTCCAGCAGGCAGTTATTGATCTCCACACACAAACTTCCATCACCGGTCCATCCTTCCATACAAACACAGTTCACCTTTCCTGCATTGTGCGTACACATGGCCTATTAAACACACACACACACACAAAAACATTATGGTATGGTATGGTATGGTATGGTAACAGTTATGGTAAAAATGAACATTAACATTAACTTAACTGAACATTGTCATATAGGGCATGATTCAGCAGCGTCTCAAATATTAAAGAATACAAACTTTGGCTTTTATACTATCAGCTGCTGCTTCTTATAGCATTTCCTAACTTACTGCTAAGACTGATGGCAGAAATAACACTCACAAACCACTTGTATAAGTAGAGACACATTTTACACTGTAGAAGTTGCTATAGAAGCCTATTTCTGCCATATAATTTTTAAAAAAGCATTGTTCGCTAAATCGTAATTATGACATAATAAAGTCAATATTAGGACATACTAACTTTAGTGATAAATAAGCAAATATTAGGAGTTTTCTATAATAGTAATTTCTCGTTAGAAATTACATCAAAGGTGAAAACTTTGGTCAGAAACATACATTTTCAAACAAACTGACCAGCAATTGCAAAATTCAGATGCCATCTTTCTTTTTCTAGCTCAACTATCACAGATTGGAAAGCATAGGGTTGTTGGATATCAAAGGTAGCGAAGGATAAATCTATGCTGCCTTCAAAAATCTATCAGATGAAGTAACTCAGGAGACAGGAAGTGAAGCTAACATTAGATTCAGACATGCCTTGATGCCTTCCAACCTTGCAATGCATCCTCTGAAGGCAGCATTTTTAAAATTTCGGGTGCAGCCGAGAAACTCGGATTCATGCTAGTCAATCGGTTCACCTTATACGTCTAATTTCTCATCGTTGGTCTAATTCAGTCGAGTGTATCAGTTCATTTGGACTGTCTTCCCATAAGTAACTTAGGAAACTCCAAAAGTGTTCCAGAAGTGAAAACTTAGACTTTATTGTTCCAATCAACAAGAGGCGAGATCCAGCTGAACATCTAACAGTCTGTTAATCCTATGTTGAAAACTCTGACTCATTCTATTGACATGATCGTTCGGTTCGGTTTTTGTGCTAATTATAAATTATTTAATCTGATCAGAATTATTTTATTTCTCATATTGCCACCTTAAATAACTGTAAATTACAATGTAGTTAGCTACACTCTAAAAAATGGTTCTATATAGCACTAAAAGTGGTTCTTTGGTGCTATATAGTACAAAAAATGGTTCCCCACGAGCCAAATGGTGCTACAAAGAACCATTATGAGGTGCCATATAGTACCTGGTGCTATATGGAACCTCATAATGGTTCTTTGTAGCACCATTTGGTGCTATATAGCACTAAAAATGGTTCCTCTATGATTACGAGCCAAAGAACCACTTTTAGTGCTACATAGAACGTTTTTTTTTTAGAGTGTACTTTTGGTTTTACTCTTACAACAACAGTGCAAAAATTCAACCCTGCCCAACGCTGGAAGCCATTTTTATATGTCAGTTTGAATCAAAGGTTGACTTTGAATCACTGGAACTTCTGAATTTGTATATACTAGTAAAAACAGGACAGACATCACTTTAGATTTGTGCTACATCTGAGGGATAAAAGGCGAACTGCTGGAAAAGAGAAATACATCTGTCTCACATTGATGTCACAGCCTCCTCTCTGCGGCTGGAGGCAGAGATTGGTTTCAGTGCAGGTGTAACCGTCTCCTTCATATCCAGGCAGACACACACACCTACAGCACAATGTCAGTAGATCATAGACAGACGCCGATTAACAAGTAGGCGCATTACAAAAGTTAAACACAAAAAAAGACACTGCTATGGTGCTTGCTTCAGTATGCAAAAATATTGGTTTGTAAAAAAATATTTGTCTAAAATAAAATTAGATACCTGACTGTAAAATAAATCAAATTAAAAGCCAAAATAGAATAAAACTAAATAATGGGCATTGCAGGGTAAAAGCATTTCAGTGTAAAACAAAAACTGCCAAATATTTATCACAAATTTGGTCTAAAATAAAATTTAATTAAATGAAACAACCCTGACTGTAAAAATATAGTAATGCAGTAATACCTTGAGATATGAGTGTCCTGACATATGAGTATTTTGAGATACGAGTAAGCCTTCCAGCAAATTTTGCTTTGAGATACGTGCACGCTTATGGACGCCGACGCTAGACACAAGCACTTGGAGCAGCTCAAGCCGCCTCATTTATGGGGTAATTGCATATGATCTCCACTAGAGGGCCACCTTGCTTTTTACAGCGGGAGGTTACCGGGGGCGACGAGCGATTCACGAGTATTACGCAGGGAGCAGCACGACTTATGTGTGTTCAATAATAATAAATATGAGGTTCTGAGTCTATCCAATACACAACACGGGAAGAAACACTACACTTCTGTATTTTGTTTGTGTTATCTACGTTATCCCTCCCTCCTCCTCCGCACATGCCGCCATTAGTCGCTATTGTATCGTCTGTCTCGAAGGTAAGAAGTCATAATTAAAACCACATTTTATTTTATGTCACAGGAATCCTTATTTACTATAATTTTTTGTATGTCTCTATAGCAATTAAAAACATGTTTTTTCCATTGTAATTAGCACTAATAAGAGAGTTTTTTAGAGGGCCGAAATTGATTAATTTTTTCCCTATTATTTCTTATGGGGGGAAATGATTTGAGATACGAGCAATTTGAGTTATGAGCTCCATCCTGGAACGGATTATGCTCGTATCTCAAGGCATTACTTTAAAAACAAATAATAAAGGGTATTGCATGTCAAAAGAATTGTTTTGTTTAAAAATAAACTGTTGCTAACATAATAATACAATTAATTAAAACAACTCTTGACTTTAAAATAAAATACATGTGGGCAATCTATAATGATATACACATCATGGACACTTACATGGTTTGTCCATTGTTGAAGAGACATGTGGCATGAAGGTGGCAGTGCTCAAGGACGCCATCTGAATTGCATGGGGTGGCGGTCCGGTCACAAAGGTCCCCTGAAAACCCCTCCTTACAGGATCCTTTCCTACACAGCCCCATACTGCCAGGCCTGTTATCACAGATGCCATGGACACAGCGGCAATCTACAGGACCAAACAGAGCGCAAGGAGAGGAGAAGGTCAAGACCACTGGTACTGTTTCAGCAGCAGGTCACGGTTTGGACAAAGAGACAGAAAGAAGTAGTTTGAGAAGGTGAGCTGGTAAATAAAAACAAAAAAGGTTTTGCAATGAACTTCACCTTCATTGCAATTCTCTCCATGTTTGTTGGGGTCTGAGCAGAGGTGGCACCCTACGCCCTTAAACGCCGGCTCACACTTACAGGAGCCATTTCCATTAATGCCGTCAAAACACTGAAGACACAGACATGACAAATAAACACCAGCACTTCATATATAAGTGCTAAATATATAACATACTTACATTTATGCATTTGGCAGAAGCTTTTATTCAAAGCGACTTACATTGCATTCAAGAAACACATTGACATTCTAATCAGTTCTTGCTTTCTCTGGGAATTGAACCCATGACCTTGGCGTTGCAAACACCAATGCTCTACTGGTTGAGCTACAGGAAAGCCTAAAACATACTTACAGTCCCTTTATCATAACATGGGTGCTGGAAACCTCCAATGCACGGCTTACAGTCCGGCCCATAGAAACCACTGCAACACTGCGGCATCTGCGAACAAGATAAAACATCTCATAGATTATACATTATAAATAATTCTGAATATTTAATGATCAATGCATTTGAAGGCACAATGAAACATTGTCGTATCCGATACCTTGCTTTCATACCTTCTGAGTAATGTTGCAGTATTTGGCACAACCTTCCACTATGATCGAGTAGGACCACGGGTTATCAGGAACCGGCTCGCAGCCTATCAAATGATCTGTCTATCAAAGGGAAATAAAAATGCTGTTCTCTTAATGCATTTTGCTCAACAATGTTAAAATTTTCTTCATTTGTAATAGCATTGTTGACAACAGATTCATTTAATGTCTTAACAACTGTGTATTTTTTAGATGTCTGATATATAGTTCATAAATAACTAAAAAAAACAAGTACCAGCTCAACACTTCCAGAAGGACATTGTGTCTCATGAAGATTGCTACATGGGACACAGGAACCCTATGGAAAGAAGCAACATTTTTGAAGCAACAGATGCTTTATTTACCATAACGAATGAATCAATTGTATTTCACAATCAATTATTATTATTATTATTAATTTAAATAAATAATTGATTAATGTATTTATTCAAATAATTACTATCTGAGGTTTTGAAATTCCATTTTGAATCTTGGCCATGCAAGTATACTGCGAAAAACATTTAAAAGTTATAAACTAGGAACCAGAATTACAATATTGGACGACTATGATTTTAATTACTTCAGTTAATTTTGTTTAATATTTAGTGCTTGATGTTGCTGTTCATCATTTGTTTGCTCGCCACACATACAAGAGTTACGTCATAACGCATAAAAAACAACAACAATAAAAGGCACGTACAACCGTGATCCTGCTCCCATTAATGTCACAACGATGAGGCATTATGGGAACTATGGAGGAAGGTACAAGAACTCCATCAATCAGGTGAATGATTCCATTGGATGCGACAATGTCTTTCGTTTCGAGAAGCACTCCTTTATCGCCCAAAAATACTCTTCCCTGTGGATTGATTGAGAGATGAGAAAACAAAAGTCCCATCATTTTCGATTTCTTCTCAAACTTCTTCTTAAATTGACCCATTTTTTCATTGCACACGGAATGAAGCCCAACACATTTTTGTCCCAAATTTGATCAAAATGTCTCATCTACATCAAGAGTTACAGACAATGCAATCAATAAAGGAATAAAGTCACTTACATCCTCAGAGACATTGATCCTTAAGATCTCATTGGCCATGGTTGTAATCTCAGACATGCTGGCAAGCTGGTCCACAGTGATCTAAGTCAATCATATATGGTGTGATGTATGTTATCCATTGCAAAACTATAGTTTCTTAGCCACAGTTTCAATATACATATTTAAGACTAGTTTAAAAACTCAAACAACCAAGTCACTGACCCAAATATCCAAAATAAAAAGCTAGTACAGTAGTACCTCGGTTTACGAGTGACTTTGTATACAAGCAAATCGGTGTATGAGCATTGTATAGGAGTGCGAAATTTTTCCCTCGCCTATGCACATTTTTTTGTGGAAAAGTCCTAATGCTCAACATCTTCACGCGCATTTTTACTGGAAATATCCTAACGACAGCCTCTCACAAAGCCCATCACCCCTTCACTCGTTCATTCTCTCAGCGTCGCTCGGTTTGGTTGCATCATTCACCACAGTGATACTTTACAAGTGATTTACAGCGGTTTCACCTCGTGTTGTTTACATTAATTGTGATCGCTATTGTTCACGTAGTGAAATATATACGTACAGTACAGCATATAGACAATAACCTCAAGATGAGTAAGAAAGAAGGGATGAAATTCTCCCTGTAAGCAGTAAAACCCTCCTCTCGTCTCCTTCACGCCAGCAGCGTGAAGATAAAGTACACGTTACAATTATTAATTAGTATTTATATGAGATCTTAATGGTTATAATTTTAACTGTAATTAATAGGGTAAAACCAAAAAAACATTTAAAATGGCCATTCATGGTCATGTGGAACGAATTGAGTGATTTTTGTTGCATTCTTATGGGGAAAATTGTTTTGGTTTACGAGAATTTTGAGTTACAAGCTCTTGAACGAATTAAACGAGGTATTACTCTATGTGCTTCCCTAAGTTCACATTTCAAGAAAATTGTATTCACCAAACCATTCACAATACATGATTTCAGAGGTCAAAGAAAGACTCACAGCGGCCAGGGAGAGCATATGGTGTTTCAGGAACGTCTGAAGCTTTGGTTTGGCCTTTATAACAAAGAGATGAAAAATCAGTGTGTTATGAACGAATATATGAATATCCTAAGGATTTGATTAAAACAATGAGTACAAATTGTGATCGAAATGATTTGATTATACATATCCAACTTCATTAGCAGCAGAAGACATCACAACTCACATCATTCAGCATGTACATAAGACTTCCGTCTCTGAATTTGTCAATGGCGTTGTTGGTTGGAACCAGCATTGTAAGAGGACCTGAACCTCTGATGGGTAACAGGGTTCCACAATTCTGCAGCAGAAAGAGACAAAATATTTTATATTTAAGTCTTGGGTTTGGTGGAGAAATGCTAAAGACAAGCACAAGAGGAGATCACTCACATCAACCAGAGACAGGAATCGATTGAACCTTTCATCCTCTCTGAAAATCTCCCCGATGGTCTTGGAGGAGAACTTGAGGTTGCAGAACAGAACATCTACATTAGAAGCTGTTGCTGCTCCGTATCATTCATCAGATATTACTACATCAGTTGGTTGTGAAATATTTAGAACAACTTTACCTCCATATTGTTGTTTGAAGATTCGATATGAGTGAGAGTAAAGGGCTTGTCAATAAAATGAATTATTCCATTGGATGCTGGAATATCGCTTTGAAGAATAGTGAACAATACATCTGGATCCCTCATCAGGATGAAGTGCTGCAGACATATACAAGAAT